>JAGFNQ010007976.1:151948-324108 GCA_024364735.1 Boesenbergia rotunda
GCAAAGCCTGGACCATGGTGCGAAACTTGTGCTCCCTTTGGAAAAAGAGCCCCATCTACACTTAAATTAGTACACCAGCTTCCTTGGGTTGACAAAAACCTTGCATCTGGGTTTTGACTGGCAACATCGTTGCATGCATGGCGGCATGCAAACTGCTCTTGAACAACGAACACGCATTTCTTCCACTCTGCTCCTTTTTACGTGTATTTCTTTAATCACAGAAAAAGGCTTTAGGTCCTTCCTTCCAAGTACACCCCTGCAAGCAAAGCTAGTGAGAACAAGTTAAGAGAATAATTTAAAAATAAGATTGTTGGAATCTTGCCTTTGACCTATGAGCTGCAATGCTAGCTTATAGAGCTTGGATCTTTGAATTGTTTTCATCCTTTTCCTTCCTTTTGCTGCATGACAGACATTCTGCTCAGGACAGAGTCATGGGGTGCTTGAGGTCTACAATTACTGTAGTTGTTATGCTTGTCTCTTTGATTTCTATGGAGGACTTTCTTATACTTGCTCATAGAGGTATGTAGATCAACTATTTCTCTTTGTTTAAGCACTCTCTATAGTTCTACTGACTAATTGCACTCTAACTCCTTTGTTTCAGATTTGAACAAGAACAATATTGTGATTCTTAAGAGCGATGAGGTATAGTTTCACAAACACTCTTCCATCTTGTTGGAGTTTCCGAATTCATTCTTACAGACTCAATGGCAGGGATTAGCTCGGGCCAAGCGTGGTACAGAGAGAGGAGAATGGTGATCGAAGAATCAGAGGAAGGCAAAAAAAACAAGCATGAAGCAGAGAACAGGTGCAAATCCCAGCTCTGAGAGAAAATGTGGGCGTGGAGAAGAAAAGGAACCGAGAGTAGGGTGTGAGTTGAGCAGTAGATTCGCCCTTCTTCTAGACTCCACTTTGCTGGGCTTATACCTTTCAGCGCAGATTACCGTGCGCCAAAAAACCACCCTCCAAAGAACAACTAAAGCCGAAAGGCAGGGTTGTTAAGCCATTTACATGTCTTGAGGTCTAACTTTTTTGTCTATTTACCCATCAAAGTGATAGATACTAGAGAGTAACAGTTCTGTATGATGTATATCTGCTGTCTAAATTAAGTTCTGCTTTAAGTGGCTTTGATCTAAACATTAGATTGTGTCCCTAGTGTAGTTTTGGGGTTCTGAAAAAATTATTTCAGCTTTGTTTAGCTTGAATCCATGTTTGCTCTTCTCAATGCAGGGGATGCTAAGAACACTTTAACCGAGTTACTTCAGTCATCAAACACAGAGGTAAATATTCATGCTACAATTTCTTAACAATAGCTTATCCAAGAAAAAAACATAGAAAAGTTTAGCTGCAAATAGAGAAAATATTAGCAACTTCAATTTATCAGTAAACTAATTCACTCAGACAAAACTAATAAATTCATAATGCACCTAAGCATCATTATGTAGTTATCATAGAATCCTTACTATTGATTAGATAACATCATAACAAGGACAATGATATGTTTGAGATGTGTTCATGTTTGCAATTCCTCTTCTTGGCATTTACTTAGATTCTTCTTTAAGCCACCGCCCTAGACTCAGTTGATTGATCAAATCGTGTTAAAATCCAAATCACTTTTATTAGACATTATATATCTTGCATTCATTTTAGGTGATTTTGCTCTTAGTGTTCATGTAAATGAAGCAATTATAGTCAGTTTGTCTTCTTATCACAGGAATCTAGTACCAGCACTACCAAACCCTACTTGAAAAGTGAAGGAAATAAAGCAAGTGAGATACAAGGGAAAGCCAAAGCAATTAAGGACTCATCTAAAGACACACGAGACAACATTGAAAAGCTAAAACTTTTAGAGGCTTCTGATCAAATTTTCAAAATGCTGAACCGGGACTATGATCTTCGGCCACGTCGCCATCCGCCAGTGCACAATTAGAATGTAACAATGCTCAATGAGTTAATTTAACAAAAAGTTTTGACATGGGAAACCATGTATATTTTGGTTTATTAACTACTTTTGTGATTCATAATGGCTCAGCTTGATGTAACTTTGGTCAAATAAGAAACACTACAAATCCTCAAGGGTGTCTCAAACTTTATACTGCAAATCCTTAAGGTGGATCATGTCACCAAACTTTATCAATCATTTGAAAAAAAAAAAGGAAAAATTGAGTATCTACAGCCTACCATTGGAGTTATATTGATCAACAAGATCAAGTCATGTTTGAACAAGTTGCTAATACTTGCATATTGCTTCCTAGTAAAATTTTGGATGCCTTTCAGATTTACACATAATTTAGCAACCAGAAACATCCTTTATGAACAAAAACTCAAAAATTAAAGTTATTAAGAAAAGAGATTAAATATTTCTTCAAGGGGAAAAACAAGAAAAGAGGTTACATAAGATGTTGCAAAATACCTGAGTACAAGAGGCTCTAAATACGCATCAACTCAAAGCACCAAACTCAACATTTTGCAGTGATATATGACCTAGATATAGATCTTTAACATGTTGACTACACAAGCCAATGCGCCTTCCATTCAAACTGGGATGAATTGATGAAGAGAATCCAGTCCTCCATCCAGGAAACCTTTGCCTCTCCTTCACATGGAGCGTGTAGAGACTCGGAGATGGAATAGTGCATCCCATTACAAAACAATCAAACACTCGAGCTGCCACTTTCACTCTTGACAAAGACAGGAGACATAATCCACTACCCCAAATCCCATACATATAGTATTCATCATCATCTAATTTAGTAGTAGCATTAGAATCGAAGTCCATATCTTCTAATGTCAAAGGGATGCCATGCTGCTCCAACTCAAACTTCTTCTCGATTAACCCTTCATACATCCTATACTTTGCTGCAATAGTTCGAATACAAGACTTCCTAATGCAATGCACCATCAAGAGCTTAATATCCCCGAAGTTATCAAATTTCTCATACCATCTCAGCCACCGCTTAACCAATCCAGAGAACCAGCTTATAATCAGGTCATCATCTTGTAACACGAGTTTGGACACATGCATTGGGAAGCCTTCCATATTGATCAAACCATACCGATGCAGACATTTCTTTATAGCATTCAAGGGCACTTCCAATCTGACCACTGTTGTGGATTTTGTAGAAAATCTTGGTTCAATGCAAGGATCACGCAATAGTTCAACAGTGGCAGCTGTCTCAGATGAAATATATTTCGTAGCCTGCTTCTGGAAATTGTAGAATGCTTCTCGAAGATCTTGTGGCACAGCTGGCTCTGAAATGTACTTAGAGAGGAGCACCTCCTCATTATCTTCCAATTTGGCAATCACATCTTGCATCCAAATTTTGAGTAAGGATTTGAACCAATGATCTGTTTCCATGCTGCCCTTGCGAAATTGCGAAATATAATCTAGCATTGGAGTGCTGAGTCCAAGCTGCTTGATTTCTGATTCTTTGATTCTTCTCAAACCATGGGCCAGCCACTTCTTGCCAATTCTAAGTGTCATAGCATCCCAGATCTCTTTCTTCTGGGAAGCAAATAGCTTAACCTTGTCCTTCAATTTGTGAACTGCTCTCAATTCAGCACTTTCTGGAGCAACCAACCTGATCACTGTACCAATAAATTGTACACCAAGTGAGTTCTTTCTGATTGATGAGAGATTCATCTGATCTTCTACATCTAAATGAAGTGTGTTCGTCAAATAACTTATTACTTCAGCCTTTATTTTCATGGCTGCTTCTTTAGAACCTGAAACAGCAATAAATATCTCATCCATGTATCTACAAGCACAAATTCTCATCTGTACACAATCACCCAATTGGTTAACACTCTTATCATCATTAGCCTTTATTTGTTTACGCATCCAATTGCGAAGCTTTGAAATTTGAACATCTTTGTTGACACTATCTTCAAGACCGAGGCCTTCATATCTCATGCACATCTCAAAAATCACATGATCTAAGTTGTCCAGATATATATTCATCAGAATGGACGAGAGGACTCCCTCCTGAGGAAGGCCATGGCCCTTTGGGAAGCTACCAAACACCAAATTAAGTACTTTGGCATCAAACATATTCTGTATTAAATTGAACAGCATGGAATCTTCAATCTTCTCGTTCATTTCAGATAGAATCTTAGAGAGAATTAGCTGGTCAGCTTCTTTGTTGATGAATAATGTAAACCACCAATTGTGGTTACTAATCTCTTTCCCAACATAGTTTAAGGCTGATCTTTGCCCTCTTCCACTGCGGCAACCATGAGATATTTTAGAGAAATGTTGTCTGTAGACAACTTCCAGAACTAATCTAATAGCTTCTTGCACGATTTTGAGCTTCAACTTAGGAAGTGTCAAACACTCCTTCTTCTTGCTCTTTGATATAATTGATGTGGTGTGTAATTCCACATCAAAATCACCAGTTGCTAGCTGCTCTGCTAAGGAGTTGAAACAAACATCGTCCTTCTTTGATGTCATGTCGATATTAGAGTTAAGTCTAATTATATCGTAAGAGTCAGAGAGGGTGTCAACGTTAGCAATGACTTTGTTCATTAGATCATAATACTTCCCATTAAAGTAGTGTGCTTTAACCCTCTTCTTGATTCGAAGTTCAATTAGACGCTTGTGCTCCATCCTGCTCAGAGGCTTCTTTTTATGCAAAGCAAAAGATTCATCAGGCAGGCATGCTAAGCTCTTTGCCAACGACATCCCCTGCCTAGTCCTATCATTAGCATTTTCAAACTCTTCAAGTATGAAATTCGCAGCGGAATATCTCTTACTTCCGTCCAAATTGCCTGTTGCGCAGGTAGAGAGCTTCATTAGCACAAACTGGGGAGAAATGCACCATGCAAGTGCCAAAAAAGAAAAGGCAGCTGTGAGATACCTTTAAGCATGAAAGCTGGACCGAGACAAGCATCAACCTTCAGGAGCAAAGAGGATGAGCTCAGAAGAACTCGCTTCCTTGCTGCAATCCACATTGAGTGAAGACCGTATGGAATCGTAATTTTACGTTCAATGCTGCATTCTATCGAGCACGTGAAGCTCACACATCTTTCTTCTAGTTGATCTTACCAACTATTAACCCCCATCGCGAAACATGCATATCCACTTACATTCCTTCCAGAAGAGCGACTAGTTTCAGATCGACAAGTAGTCAAAGCCGATTCTTCTACTATAAAAATGACTAAATTGACAGTGTTGGAAAGCCAGGAAGAACAGTTTGGATGAAAACAATACAAAAATTGACAGTAAATTTATCTGGAAACGCAAAACCCTTCTAGGTCACGCGTAATCGTGGAACGAAATCGAAGATACCTTTTCAACTCGAACTCGACCTCAATCATGGCGGAGAGATTGGTCATCGCCGCTAAAAGGAAACCGAGGTCAAGGCGAACTACCTTTCTGCATTCGGATTGGACAGCGTTAGAGGAAGTGGAGGCGCGGCATCGGCCGCAGGAGGGGACTGGCCGTCGCCGACGAGCACAGCGTCAGGCAGACTCGCGGCGGCAAGTAGTGAATATGGAATCCACTTAAATACACACAATCGACAACGCCATCAAATGGGCCGCGGTCTATCGGCCCATCTGAGCATTTCTCGATAGTCAACACTAATCTGCTGGTTCGACGTTCGACGACATCGACCAATTCATTTGAAACCGCTCAATCCATTGAGACTGTTCAAGCCAATTCAATTCGACACTCTTTTAGAATGTGTTGTAAAAAAAAGTGCAAATAAATAAAGAAAAAAAATCTAAAAATTTATTGAGGATAACTATTACAAAATTAATTATTTCATATTTAAATTAACATGAGAAAATCAGCACAGCAACAAAATTCTATTTGATGAAACGGGTCAGTTCCCATCTTACATGCTTCAGTGTGCTTTGAAGTCGCAAGCCAGCATATTTTATTTTCCCGTATTTACAGTGTACTGCCACCGTGTGTGGGTGCGTGGGTGTGTGGGTGTATATATATAGGCAATACTACAGCACTACGAACCGCCATCAGTGAGTTTGCTGAATGCAGAGGAAGTAATCAGCTTGCTGCTTCGTGTACTCGATACAATTGAAATGACCCGATCAAATTATTGGATCAACTCAAATTAAGAATTATTAAAATAATTCTGTTATAATTATTTGAATGATTTCGTTATAATTATGTCTTAAAGTTATTATTCTACATAATTTTCTTTTATATAGTCAATCATCTAGAGATTTACTTGTATATAACAATACAGATTAAACAAGCTCTCTTGAAAATAGACGATCTACAAGTGAATATGAAATATTTTTTGGACGAAATCTTATCTCTTGAAATTCAAAAAAGCAATCTACGATATCTCATTCAAACACTAAAGCTGAATATGAAGCTATATCTAAAACAATGTCTGAAATTATTTGGCTTCGTTTCTTTTCGAACTTCATCTTGTATCAAATAATACATCAAAATTTGGTGCGACAATATTAGAGGTACATATCTAACATCTAATCCAATTAGGGATGGCAATTTCACCCGAATCCGACGGAGAATTCGACATCCGACCCGAATGGAGGAGGATATGGAGGGACTATCAATACCCGATATCCAACCCGAATATCCGATTAAATAAAAAATACATATATACATTAAAGATTTTTCCCCCAAAACTTACTAATAATTTGTATTAATGTTAGAAATAGATTATATATATATTTAATCTATTTTTAAAAGTATAGATATATATTTTTTTAACTTTAATGTTAATTATAATGTACTTTTGTTCAATGATATAGTTGGATAGAAAGAAAAAAAATTATTAGTATACAAGATATCTAATCCTTTAATGGGTATGGGTATACCCGATGGATATCCGATACCCAATGGGTATGGGTACGAAGGATATAGAATCCGACCCGAACCCGACCCATTGTCATCCCTAAATCCAATCTTTCATGCTCGTACAAACACATTTGGAAATTGATTTTTATTTTGTTCGGGAATGTGTGACAGCTGTCTCTTATACTTCTGCAAAAGATCAAATTGCTGATGATAGGGATGAGTAATCAGGGAGGACATGTGACACGGGAAAGCTACATGGCAGGGGCCACTAAGCTAGTGACCCGAGGTCAGACCAGGGGCTCGAGCTCCCGAGATTATCTCGGGAGAATAGAAAGGCCCCCTAGGTCAGACCAGGGGATTGAGCTCCCGAGAGTATCTCGGGAGAATGGAGGAAGGTTCCTGAGGTCAGTCCGGGAGATAAGACTCCGAGACTGACTCGAAAGAGTGAAGCCCAAAGAGCAACGTAGGGATAGGAGAGCAAAACTTCAAGTACCCTCCCCTCCTTCTAGAACAGAAAATTTAGCAGGTAATTATTACTTGTAATGCATGGTAATGATGACCTTAATAGTCATGGTGGTCGTTACCAGTCATCATAGAGAGGAGAATAACTGTCAAATAATCGATGACCAGGAAACGTGAAGGAGGAGATGTAGATACGTGGGGGAAAAGTGTCAGGTATATAAGATGTTTCGGCAACCAGGCAAAGGGGGTAAGCTTTTAGAATTCGAATACTTTTGTTCCTCGTTTTCCTCCCTAAAAGAAGGAGTTTTAGTTTGAGCGTCGGAGAGGGCTCCACCAAAACTTTTCTGGTGCATCCTATTTACGCTCGTGTTAATTTTGCAGGCGTTGATATCTTCTCGCCGTCATCGTCATCGTGGATTGCGATTTGGTGATTCGTCAACCCCGTCGTTCGTTTCCAGAACAAGTTTTTGGCTTCGTCTGTGAGAATCTAGTCTAAGCACCGGAGGAAACACTGTGATGGCAAAACCAGAGGGATAACCCATCATTTTGATGTGAGAAGTGTTGGACCGCTTAGTCGTCATCGCCGTTAGAGGTGCACTGGAGCAACATCAGATCGAACAAGACGCTTCTTAAAGAGTGGCTCCTACGCAGGTCGAGATCCTCAGGGTGTCTACTTCACACAATCAACATCGAAAATCGATCTCACCGTTGGGAGCGCCGACAATGAAGGCTCCGGGGCACAGGTGAGACTTCATAGAAGAAATGGAGAAGGCGCATTCCGCCGCCTCCAGCGTTTTACGGCATGAAGATTATTGATGCAATTTGACCTGATTGTTGTTTTGGAGTTGACGCTGATTTAAGTTTGGTTGAGTGAGATCAGATAGTTAAGTTCGGATTAAGTCCTGGTCGGGGGCTGGGCACGAAATCCTGGTGAGTGAAGTCGGGTCCTAGCAAGGGAAGCTGGGTGAAGAAAATCCTAGTGAGTGAAGCTAGGTGAAGTAAATCTTGGTAAGTAAAGTTAGGTCCTAGTGAGTGAAGCTAGGTTGGACTAAGTCCCCGTGAGTGAAGCTGGGCATGGAGTCTTGGTCCAGGGGACTGAGCATTAAGTGTACTGGTCTGAGAGGGCTAGGTAGCTCGTTCTCTGGACCGGGTTAGGTCAGAGAGAGCTCGGTAGCTCGTTCTCCGGACTAAACTGAGTCAGAGAAGGCAAGGGAGCCTGTTCTCTGGACTCAGGGTCTAACTTGAGTTAGTCATGGTCAGGATTGGGCCATGAATTAATCAAAAAAGTTGGTTGGATCGGTCTGAGGTTCGATCAGGGAGTTGACATGAACTCTCGTGATAGTAGATCGGTCACAAGATCGATCCAGGTCAGAAACAAATCAGAAACATTCTGTGTGGTCACATAACGGTCAAAGGATGTTGGCTGATCGGTCAGTTGACTGATCATCATAGACTGGACCGATCAGGCAGGTGTCTGATCGGTCACACTGACCTATCAGGCCCTTAGCTGATCGATCAATGAGACCGATCAGGCTGTAGCTGATCGGTCAGTAAAACCGATCAGGGGTCTTGACCCTCAAAACCCTGAACTTCCAATATGGTTTGTGATCGGTCCGGTGACCGATCCCTGGCCTCTGATCGGTCTGTGATACCAATCAGAACTTCACTGGATTGATCAGATTGAAGTCTGATTGATCATGAGGTTGCCTGATCGGTCACCTTGACCGATCAGGTGGCTTGATCATAATTTCCAGTAAGATAAGGGATCGGTCTGGTGACCGATCCCCTGTCTTTGATCGGTCAGTGAGACTGATCAGAACTTTATTGATCGATCAAGTCGAGTCTTATTGGTCAGGAGGGAGTCTGATCGGTCAGGGTGACCGATCAGCGCCACAGAACTTTAATTCAAATTAATGTCAGACCTCTGATTTCCTTCTGATCTGGTTTGATTTGCTTCGTTAATAAGTCTTTGAGTGTGCAGATGATGTTGGTGCAATCTTGGTTAGGTCAGGGTTGGCCTAGGTTGACTAAGCTCGGGTGAGCCAATGTCTGCTAAGCCTGGTGAGCTTATGTTTGGATGTTTCGATGTTTGATAATTATGTTTGAATGTCGTATGATGTCAAGTGAGTCAAGGTTGACTGGAGACTTGACTAGGTGAAGTCCAAGTGGATCGGGGAGATCGCACGCTGGCATGGGAAAAGACCTAGTGGGACTAGGTGAAGTCCAGGTGGATCAGGGAGATCGCACGCTGCAATGGGAAAAGACCTAGTGGGACTAGGTGAAGTCCAGGTGAATCGGGTAGATTGCACGTTGGCAAGGTGGAAGTCTACCAAGAGACTAGACCTAACTCGAGGGTTAGGCAAACCTGGTTGGGAATCATGTTAAGTCCTAGTTGAGAGCTAGGATGGAGAAATCCAGGTTGGTCAAAGGGGTTGACCGTGAAATTCAGGTTGGTCAAAGGGGTTGACCGTGAACACAAGTTAGGTTGGTCTCAATCGATTAGGTGATCGATTGGGTTGTTGTCTCGCGAGAACAAGAAGGATCTTAATCAATTGGGTAATTGATTAAGAAGGGATGTAATCAATTGGGTAATTGATTAAGCAGGATCTTAATCAATTGGGTAATTGATTAAGGAGAGAGTGAATCGATTAGGTAATCGATTAAGAGAGTTTTGTTGCGAGAACAGAAGGTGGCTGAATCGATTGGGTAATAGATTCAGCCTTCCCTTAATCGATTGATCAATCGATTAAGAGCAGTCTTAATCGATTGGCTAATCGATTCAGGTTCAAAAACTAGCCGTTGAACGGCTAAATGACGTGGTAATCGATTGGGTAATCGATTAGGAAACCCTAGGCGTCGGGTATAAGGGTTTTCACGCAGGTTTTGAGCCACAATTCTTCTCCCCTTCTTCTCCTTCATTGGTGCTATCTCAAGGGAAGTCTTGGAGGACTTTGCTGCTGCATTTCCAAGATTCTAGAGGCAACCACAAGCTTGAAGATAGCAAGGAAAGCAAAGAGAGTTTATTCATTGTAAATCTTGTAAGATTTCATTTGTATTTTGCTTTGTTTCTTGTTGTATCTTCTTGAAAGCTTGTAAGAGGTTTCTCCACCTCAAGAAGGAGATCTTTCATAGTGTATGAGAGAGTGAGGAGAGTGGATCCTTGGATTAGTCACCCGACCGGGGTGGATACCAAGTAAAATCCAATGTGTTAGCATTGCTTGAAGTCTTCCGCCACGACAAATCATATACAAGCAAATCGGAGCTAATCACCCCCCCCCTTAGCTCGTCTACCGGTCCCAACAGATGATACAGAGACGATACAGAGCTAAGAAGGAGGGTCAATGGTGACTTTCACTGCAGCTATTTTGTTTGGTATCTGTTTGCAGGTTTCAACGGCTTCTGGCGTCTGGCGTTTGGCCTGAAGCTTCAGCTGAAGAGATGACTTCAGTGAGCTCATAAGGGGTCAGTAGGTCAGTGGGAGACGAAGTCGTGGGTCAGTGAGTGACGAAGCCTGTTGATGTGCAGAAGGAAGACTTAAGAAGAGGTTGGCGAAGCAGAGACAAACAAGAAACAACAACGAGAACAAAGAACTGAGTGAAGGGTCTTGTGTTAAGTTGTGTTGTGTTGTGCTCTGTGTTCAACTTCTTTGTGTTTTCTGTGCTTGTGCTTAAGGTTTCATCTGTAAGCTTCTTCTCAAGTCTCTGTACTTACTTTGATATATTTATAAGACTGTCTGTGGAGAGGTTACTCCACCGAGAAGGAGAATTTCTTAGCCGGATTCACTCCGGGGCTTGATCTGCCGACGATCAAGGGATCGCCCACCTCACGGGCACGCCAAGCAGTAGGGGCAAGTTATCCCCGAACCTTGTAAATCCTGGTGTTCATCTCTGTCTGTTTTCTTTCTGTCTTCTTCCTGTTCTGTTTTCCACTGCTAACCTGATCACAGGAAGATCGAAAGCCAGAGTTTTGAGTGGGTGGCTATTCACACCCCCCCCCCCCCCCCCGTCTAGCCATCCCAGATCCAACAAGGCAAGGGAAGAGCGAGTCTGCTAAGGTTCTCCTGAAGTCTCCGTCTACGCCTTTCACCCAAGATATCATCATGGATCCCATGTCCAAGCAGTTTTGCAGTTCGAGAATTGCTGATTATGTTGGGAAAACGAATCCAGAAGACCACATTGCAAGTTTGAAAACGTGGCTCTATTACACCAATACACTGATGGTGTGAAGTGTCGTGTGTTTCTAAACACCCTATCGGGAGCCACCCAGAGATAGTTTCAGAGGTTGCCTCAAAACTCAATAAACTTTTTTGTGGAGTTTAAAATTATCTTCTTACATCACTTCGCCAGCAGCTATCGATATCAAAAGACAACATTAAACCTGTTTGTCCTGAAGCATATAGGGTAAGGAGCCCTTGAAGGATTATATCCAACGGTTCAATCGGGTGGTGCAGGATGTTCCAAGTGCCACTTCTGAGATCCTCATCAGCGCTTTCACGCAAGGACTCTCTGAGGGCGATTTCTTTTGATCGCCGGTGAAGAAACCACCGGACAACTTCGATGATTTATTGGGGTGATCGCTCAAGCATGTTAAAGTGGAGGAGGTATAGTACGCTCGGCGAAAATATTCCGCTAGAGTCCCTGTCTAAATCTCGGTACGATCCGAGAGGAGGAAACCCTCCACTTCTGCCCGAGTAAAGGACCCTCGCGTCGAGAAGGATTACTGGAACAGCAAGAAGAAGGTGGTGGAGATGGTAAACACCGAAAAACTTGAACTGTCGAAAAAGTACTGCGACTTTCATGGCTGTACTACCCACTCCACAGAGGAGTGTTACACTCTAAGGAAGAGGAGATTTAAGGATACGGACGCTAAGCCACACAAAAAAATGGAGTAGTGCGGGGCATTGATGAAGGTCTCCTCGTCGAAACCCTTCTCTTCATCGGCGACAGCTGGGGGAGGATATATCCAGGCGTCGATCCCGGTCGCCTTTGAAAGGAAGAAGCCAGGAGATGGTGCCCAACCAGTCTGTCTCCCCGGAGAGAGATCCAAAGAAAGACAAGACTCCCGCATGGGGACCTACCTCAGGCCATGTAGGAGAGATCTCGGGAGGACCGATCCGAGGAGATTTACATCGGACAAGGAAAGCTCATACTCGGAAGTTGGTAAATTACGCCATCGGGATGGAGAAGGAGAAGCATCAGGGCCCTATCTGTAAGTACCCCTGGTTGATTTTGAGGTGATCAACCGATTTAAGTTAGGTCCTGGTATGTTTAATCCCTCTGCTAAGTGTGCAGGAGCTTAGGTACGGAGGAAGTCAAGCGTAAGACGTAGCGGACGAGAAGGATTGTGCGGAGAAGTCAGCCGACGGGCTCGGTACAATCTGAGGGACGCGGAAGCTGCGGAAGAGTTCGTCGGTGGAGCGAGAAGGACGTGTGCGGTGTCCGAGGGACGAGAAGCCGGCAGGAAGGACGCTCGAGGGGTGAAAGGTCGGAGTCGGGTTCGGGTGAGTCTAACTCCGATTGGCCGGAAATCACCCAGAAGATGAACCAAAAGACTGGTCAGTTTGACCAAGTCAAACCAGACACCTGAAACAAAAAGAATTTTATTTGTTGCTGTAAAAATTTGAACCAACAACCTCACTTACATATATCACCAGCCTTACCAACTGGGATAAAGAAAAGATGTGATTGAAGTTGTTGCGAGCAGATAATAAAGTTATTTATCTGTTGCGAGCAGAAGACAAAGTTATCTCTTAAAGGATAACTTTATCTTTTAATCAGATCCAATGGATGCAGTTTAATCCTATCCAAGATCAACCATCCAGATTACATCCATGGATCAACGGTCAAGAGAAAATTCCTCAACAATTAACAATCCAGATTTATTCTCTTAGACTATAAATAGGCTTAGAGTTTCAATCTTTTCAATCATTCAATTAATTCATTCTTGTAAAATCTCTAAAAGTCTAGTGTGCTATTTTTGTAAGGCTTCTCCGCCACAAGGAGATTTTTATAGAGCGTCCACTGCCTTGGAAGCAACGTTCTCAGTTGCGACCAAGTTTCTTTTTTTAAAGACGAGTGCCTCCACTTTCATAATTTTTCCCCCCGTCTATTCACCCCCTCTAGCCGGTCAAACCCGATCCTACAAGTGCTATCAAAGCCAAAGTCGCCGCAGAAGGACTAAACGCCGACTGCAACAATTTCAAGAAAAATGGTTGGAGCCATAATCTACCCGCCGAAATTTGAGGGGGAGTTCGTAATGTGGAAGCGCCGAATGTAGGTATTTTTTAAAACAGATACTAAACTGCTATTAATTATGAAAAATGGTTTTTCAGTTCCTAAAGACAACAACGACAAGAATAAAGAAATAGAGTCGTGGACCAAGAAGGAGAAATCAGACTTTGAAGCAAATGGCAAAGCTGAATTTCATCTACTAGCCATTCCTCCCGCGCAAGAAATTAACCGCATCGAGAATTACAACTCGGCAAAAGAGCTTTGGGAGAAATTCCTAGAATTGCATGAAGAGAAGAATAAGAAATCAGAAATCGCCGCACTGAACACAAGGAAAATCTAACTCGACGATGAGTCATCGTCAGAAGAGTCGGAAGGTCAAGAATACGCGGGACTTGCGTTGATGGCAAATCATCAAGAAAGGAGCACTGATGAAGGGGGAGAGACGTCAGAAGAAAGCGACGACGAAAGGGGAACCTCGCTTTTCGAAAGCGACCCGGTAAGTAAGTTTTGTTTTCTTCCTCATTATCAATTATATGTAGGAGTTAAAGTTTTGCTCAAATCTAATTGTAGATTAGAAAAAGAAAATTAAAAATTAAAAAATGAATTAACACTTACATCCTCGTCTGAAATTTTGAATAATGAAAATGATAATTTGAAAAACTTAGTGCAAGAATTAGAACTTGATATTGCATATTTACGCCAAAAGAAAAATAGTTTTCCTAATAATTTAAATTAGTATTTAAAAAATCATAAGGGCCAATTTAAAAAGGTGCCCAAAAGTTATATTCCGCCTAAGTTTTTAATTAATCCTGTAGACAGGAACATATTTTGGGTTCCTAAATTTGTATTAAACTGATAATTTTTTTTGGTTATTATATATGTGCGCATTTTGTTTCTCTAACAAAAATTATGTCTTTATTTTTTTATGCGCAATTATGCTGTCTATCTACTGGAACTTCTTTCAAAATTTTTCGAATATTTTTTTTAAAATTAAGAGTTTAGGGGAAAGACTCATTACAATTTTTTTTTTCAAATTTTTCGAAGTATTTTTTCCAATTTTTTAAAATTTATTCTTCAAGAACTATTATGTGTTGGTTTGTCATTTTTTGGACTTGATGAACGAATTTAAAACTCAAAATTTTTGTCCAAACTCATATTTTCATCTTCGACTTTAACAAAAATATTCAGATTTTTTTCAATTTTTTATTAATTGTTTATCGAAATATGATTTTTTTTCAAAATTCGATAGAAAAATATTTTGACAGGATTGGATTTTTTTTTTGGAACTCCTCATTAGCTGTGCATTTTATCAAAAAAAAAAGATCTTATTTAAGTCATTTTTTTTAAAAAAAAATAGAATTAACTTTGAAAAAATATGCCATTTTAAAATTTGAAAAATCTATGGCAACGCGATTTTTTTTCACTTAGAATATTTTTTATCGCACTCAAAAAAATTTTCTTCTTCTCTACTTATATTTCCCAATTTTTTGATATGATCAAAGGGGGAGGAATAATATTAAGTTAAGGGGTAGAATTTTAATTTACTCGAAATTTAATTTTTTTTTTTAAACTTAAACTGTTTACATTATTATGTATGTTTTTTTTTATTTTGATTATCCTAATTTAACTCGAATTGATGCACATCAAAAAGGGGGAGATTGTAAGTACCCCTGGTTGATTTTGATATGATCAACTGATTTAAGTTAGGTCATAGTATGTTTAATCCCTCTGCTAAGTGTGCAAGGAACTTAGGTACGGAGGAAGTCGAGCGTAAGACGTAGCGGACTAAAAGGATTGTGCGGAGAAGTGAGCCGACGTGCTCGGTATAATCCAAGGGACACGGAAGCTGCGGAAGAGTACGCCGGTGGAGCGAGAAGGACGTGCGCAGTGTCCGAGGGACGAGAAGCCGGCAGGAAGGACGCTCGAGGGGCGAAAGGCCGGAGTCGGGTTCGGGTGAGTCTAACTCCAGCTGACCGGAAATCACCTAGAAGATGAACCAAAAGACTGGTCAGTTTGACCAAGTCAAACCAGGCACCTGAAACAAAAGGAATTTTATTTGTTGATGTAAAAATTTTAACCAGCAACGTCACCTACATATATCACCAGCCTTACCGATTGTGATAAAGAAGAGATGTGATTGAAGTTGTTGTGAGCAGATGATAAAGTTATTTATCTGTTGCGAGCAAAAGACAAAGTTATCTCTTAAAGGATAACTTTATCCTTTAATCAGATCTAATGGATGCAGTTTAATCCCATCCAAGATCAACCATCCAGATTACATCCATGGATCAACGGTCAAGAGAAAATTCCTCAACAATTAACAATCCAGATTTATTCTCTTAGGCTATAAATAGGCATAGATTTTCAACCTTTTCAATCATTCAATTAATTCATTCTTGTAAAATCTCTAAAAGTCTAGTGTACTATTTTTGTAAGGCTTCTCCGCCACAAGGAGATTTTTATTAAGCGTCCACTGCCTTGGAAGCAACATTCTCAGTTGCGACCAAGTTTCTTTTTTTAAAGACGAGTGTCTCCACTTTCATTTTTTTTTTCCCCATCTATTCACCCCCTCTAGCCGGTCCAACCCGATCGTACACTGTCTTCTTCTTCAGACCTGACGATCTGGAGGATGTTGAAGCCCCTCATTAGGATACCCTGGTAATTCTCGCCTGTATAGTTAATTATGAAGTTAAGCGTATTTTTGTGGATACAGGTAGCTCTGTTAACATCTTGTACAAGACGGCATTAGACCAAATGCAATCGATGAAGATGAATTACACCCCGTCTCCACCCTACTCTTCGGCTTCACTGGTTACTGAGTACAGTCGATAGGACAGATCACATTGTCCCTGTCGCTAGGGGATGATACCTTACAAAGAACAAGAAGAACTCCTTTCATGATTATGGATGTCCCATCATCGTACAACGTCATTCTGGGAAGACCAACACTCAACTTATTCCAGGCGATGGTCTTAGTCTATCACCAGAAGATCAAATTCACGGTGGGAGAGCAAGCGGCCAAAGTTAAAGGAGACCAATTATCCTCCCGGCGATGCTATATTGGGGAAGTTCGGGCAGAGTCTCACAAGAAGCTGAGAACCCAGGAAACTTTACAAATCGACCTGGCCGATCCCCCGGCAGAGGAAGGAGTCAAAGAGGAGCGTTGAGAGGTAGAGAGCGAGGAGGTATAAATTCATCCCCTACAGGCTGGAGGAATCACAAGAATCGCGGCAAATCAAAGGCCAGAACTCAGAAGCTGATTGATCAACTACTTAGTGGATCATCAGAATGTGTTTGCATGGGTCACTGAAGAAATCTAAGGAGTTTCTCCCGCTTTGGTCATGCATCGATTGTACATCACTCCAAGAGCCCAACCAATAAAGCAGAGACAAAGACACTTTGCTCTAGAGCAGGACCGGATAATCAGGGAGGAAATCGCGAAGTTGTTGAAGGCCGGGTACATTAGAGAAGTCCAATTCCCGATATGGTTGGCGAATGTTATATTAGTCCCTAAGCCCGGGGGCAAATGATCGGTTTGTATTGACTTTCGTGATTTAAATAAAGTCTACCCTAAAGACTGTTACCCTTTGCCTCGCATTGATCAGCTGGTAGATTCGACTTCCAGTTGTGAATTCATTTCGATATTGGATACATATCATGGATACCACTAGATTCCCCTTGCTCGAGAGGATCAAGAGAAGGTCAGTTTCATAACAGCAGATGACACTTACTCTTACAATGTCATGTCATTCAGAAATGCGCAATGCAAGGGCAACCTATCAGCGGATGATAGATAAGATGTTCCGATACCAGATCGGAAGGAATATTGAAGTATATGTAGATGACATCTTGATCAAGACGGAGAAAGGGAAGGACCATATTGAACAAACAAACGGTAGTTTTAGGATGAGATCGGGACAATTTTAACTGTCTATATTACTCATGCATGCTATTAACTAAGTGTGTTTTGTATAACTACTATTATTATTCGGGTTGTATTAACTCTATTTTATAGAAAACAAGAAATTGGGTTGACCAAGGGTTTGATCGCTTAAATCATATGGATCGGTCGATTGATCTAGTAGATGATATAGTAAGATCCATATAGTTGCAAAGATGAAAATTTTGATTCCGTTGACTGATCATCAGTCGACCAAACCTCGTTTAAAAAGACAATTTAAATACAATCGAATCGCTGAAAAACAGAAAATTCTAGGATTTTATCGACAGATATAATTTTTTAGTCGATTGACAGTGTGATTTACATGATCGAAGCAACCAAGAAAGAGCGTGAAGATTCAGTCGACAGAAAAAATCCATCGATCGAACGAATTTTTAATCGATCAAACGATGTGTATCATCATCAATTCTCACTATGCTCCATTTCATCTTTGCTGTCTTGTGCAAGATTCAACTACACCGAAAGGTTTCAAACCATCTACATGATTAATAATTATCGGTATATTTTCATATTGTATTATTTTATTTTTAAAGATGATAATAGATTATTATTATACACTCACATTTGTAAAAATTAATTCTTCTCCAACAAATTTGAGCGAGAAGAACTTTAATAAAACATCGAATATATTTTTATTATTTCTGCTGCGTATCTCTCATTCAATTTTACAAAAAATAAATAAATAAATAAAGTGTAAATTCATCCACTCTTTCGATCCTACACGTGGTTTATGCTGCAGCGCCACGGTCAGTGGGCAACCAGCTACGAACCCCATGCCGACGTCCGCGAGGTCCAACTGATTCAATCAACAAATTAATTAAAACTATGTTTGTAAAATGGAAGGAAAACAATAATAATCAAGAAATGATTGTTGAAATTTAAGTTACAGAGTAGGATACTCCAAGCTCGAAGCACTTCGATGTTACAAGTACTGAATAGAAATTACACGAGTCGTTGATATGAATATCAACCCTGGCTAATTTTCAGCTGTGCTAACATTGTCCATTGCCTACAAAACTAACAACATCAATACTTCCCAGAACAATTGCTGATCTTCCTGAACTGCAGGGCATCAGTCCTTCCTATCTTCCATAAGGGTGATATCTGCCAGCACCGCCGACGCCAGGACCTGAGCCGGTCCTGCCACCATAGTGTCCTGAGCCATAACTGCTCCCTGGCGAACCATAACCAGCACTGCCGCCGCCGCCGCCCCGCCATAGCTAGCACCACCATAACTCCCAGCTTCACGCCCATATCCACCACCTAAACTACCACCATACCCACTGCCATATCCTCCACCGTATGAACCGAAACGACTAGAATATCCAACTGAAGCCGCTCCACGGTAGTCTCCTAAGCTACCTCCGTATCCACCATAACTACTACCGTATTCACCAGCAGCACCCCCATAACCACCATAACCACCGGGTCTAGGCCCAAAACCAGCTGGTGTCCTATAGGATGAAGAACCATAGCCACCAGCACTGCCAAAGCCGCCGCCGCCGCCACCATATGAGCTACCAAAGCCGCTGCCAGAGCTACCACCGTACGAGCCACCAAAGCTACCAGCACCACCACCATACGAACCACCAAAGCTGCCAGCATTGTCGCCAAAGTGACGAGTCCTAGATTCGCCACCAAAGGAAGGTGGGGCATTGCCAGGCTTCTTTGGTTCAGCCTTCTTGATTTCAACCTGAAAATGAAACGATGTCATCAACAGAGCCCGTACATAGGACATACAGAGTTGAAGTAAACTTGGCTCAACAAAAGAAAACTAATTGCCGGTTTTGATCGGTTTGAGATACTAAGAAAAATTGTAACAAAATTCTAAAAGACAAACACTATCCCCATGCTAATGTTAAACAGTCTACCAAATATTGCACTAACTCACCTTAGTGCCAGCTAGATCAATCATATTTCCTTTTTTTGCTAAGAGATCATCTACGTCTTTTTCATTCTCAAATACTATAAAACCAAATCCACGAGATCTGTTGGTTGTATGGTCCCTTATGATTTCATGTTCCTCCACCCTCCCAAACTCAGAAAAGTAGTTCTTGAACTGATCTGTTCAGTTTGAAGTAGACATCGGATCCTAGTGATGTCAGCATCTTTAAAAAAGTGACTACAAATTATATAAAGTTAAAAGATTAATTACCCTCAGAAAGTGTAGTCGGTATTCCACCAACAAAATCTTCCTTGTCTTGAAATCTTTCAGAGGAGCAGCGCCTTTTGGAATAGTTCTTTTTATTTCCACCTTCAGAATCCATGTAATGAAAGGTTAGAAGTGACACATTAAGGACGAGAAGGGGAGTGTCAAATACTTGTGATAGTTTTTGCATGGATGCTAACATCAGAAGATATTTTAGATGATGCCTATTAAATTGTCAAGGATGTAATCTTGTAACAATGTATCAAAGACATTTTTTTCTCATCCAAACATAGGAAACTCATAGTATAAGTACAAGAAACTAAGCAGGAATGTCACATAAAATAAAAGATCAGACAAAATAACAAAACCAGAAAACACAGCAGATACATATTGTTATAAAGAGAAAAGGCAAGACATGTTACAATTGCAGCAAGTTTACTGGTGACAAAATTCAGTCATGGTACAGTTAGAAAGAAATAATAATGAGTCATGATCACCAAAATAGTACCTACCATTTTCCCATTAAACACATGTGAGTCCTCAATGACTTTGTCAACTATAGAAGCATCTTTGTAAGTGATAAACCCAAAACCCCTTGGCTTGTTTGTATGGCGATCTTTCATTATCACTGAATCTACTATCTCTCCATACTGCTCAAAGTGTTTTACAAATGCTTCTGCAATAAAAAGAAACAAAACATTCATTGGTTTACAAAAGTTAATATTCATGTAATCCCCAGAGTAACCATGTTTAACAAATTGCATAATAAAACATGGAGAGAGAGAGAGAGAGGGGTGTCTGAGATAGAAATCATGAGTCATAAATATCTGTCAGAAAGAAACAAGCTAATGGAATCAAAATCCAAGAAGAGTTTAGACAGTCAGCTTTCATGAAGAGGTGTCCATGGAAGAAAGGAAAAAAAACAGAGTTCCAATTAATGCAAGTTACCAGAAAAAAAAATACACAGATGATATACCCATGAAGATCAGAATGGATGAAATTTTCATCCAGCAACAGATTAATTAATTAGCAAACCAAAAGAATATAGAAACACTGATACACAAAGTAGTCATTGAAAAATTTAAAACATATAATATAGAAATTTGAGCAGTCACAATGTAGATCAGATTATCAGACATCAATGAATAATGTTCATATAGATCAAAAGGGTAAAATTTTAGCAAAAACAACTTACACTATTAGTATCACAGTAAGATAAAACAAAAGGCATTACACAAAGGTCATGCAAAAAAAGTTTAATGAGCAAATGTCATGATGAGTTGCACCAGCAAAAGGTTTCCAACAATCAAATATGTTACACTCCAACCATTTAGCATTTTGCACTTATGCTCCTTTCTCTACTAAAATGGAATGACTGGTTTTGCTTTTCTCAGCCTATCCACCAAGCTAGAAAATTTCTCAAATGATTGTATTGTTGGTATCTAGAACATGGGGCAATTTGCCACTATCAAACCTGCTCTTGTTTCTTTAGCTAGCAGCTGATTTTTGTATTCAAATGACAAGAGGCATGCGTCAAACCTTTAAATTACAGAAAAGTGAAATTCCAGCACTAAACCTGAATTACTCAACGCACTGCAGCATAAACAAGCAGAGAATCTACTTTACAAATTAGTTATTTACTTCTAGGAGAGTGAGCAAAATAAGAGTAATTAATTGTTCTGTCAACGACCAAGTTGCAACAATGCTTTACAATTTAGGACGAACTTCATTCGCTATGTGAAGATACAGAATAAGGAAACATCATAACTGTCGCTATTTATTCATATCCTTCACAAACGCTCTGTTTTTTTAATCATTTTTATGATATGAATCATAGTAAATCCATCTAGAAACGTAAAGGAAACCTGTAGAAGTATATTAACAAGATATGTGTACGCAACTGCGCGAGAGCGAGATAATCAAGATCTACATAGAAGAATCAGATCTCTTTGATGAAAAATGGTTAATCAGGTTTTATACTAATCAGAGCAACAAAAAAGCAACTAACCTAGCGACGTATCTTTCGGCAACCCTCCAACGAAGATCTTTCTGCAGCAACCAAAAAAAATCAAGCGAGTGAAGAAACGCGAGCAGGAAGCGAACGAAAAGACATCAAATTGAAGACTAAAACCAGGGGAGATAACAAAGGATACTCACGCAGGGCTCGCGCCATCATGCTCCTGCATTCTCGAGCCCATGGCGAAGGCCGCGCTACGAGCGAGATATCCACACAAGGCCGCGCTTCAAGGAAGACCAAGACTTAGGGTTTTCGGACGACTAGGCGAGGCTCCCCGATGCGCTCTAGTCGCTTATAAAATATCGGGTCCGATAAAAGAAGTGATCGTGACCGTAGATCTTGAATTATAATGCAAGTGATAAATTGATAGACACCGTTGATTCCGGAGAAAATCAGACAAGGAACCCGGCCGCGTTCAAGTAAATCCGGCTTGATTTCTGATTTGACTTCGGTCTAAATTTCGGGTCGTTTCTTAAAGGGCCTTTCTACTTGAACGCGCGGGGATGGAGAACAAAGAAACGGAAAATTATCATAAAATTCCTGATCGCAGCTTAAATTTTGTAGAGAAAATATTTTCTCACTCTCTGACAAAATCTAATTAATAACTACAGCTCCTTCATATTTTTGATTTTATCTAATTATCTTGGTTTTAATGAAAACCCACTTTGCACTTATTTTTTTCTCCCGAACCCAACTGCCAATGCCTTCTTGTCCTAATTCAACACTGACTTCCTTCTCCAAATCCAAACCATCGACGAATAAGACTTTTATTGATACATTGAAGGCCAAAATTGAAGAGATGATCATACATTTATCAGTGAATCTATGTTTGATTTTTTTCGATTCAATGATATTTGCGTTTAGTTTTTTTGACTGAGTGTATTCCATGAGATTTGCATTTTATTTTTTTGATTGTGTGTGTGTTAGTTGGATGTCTATTTCAAATCTAATATTTAGAATTTAGTTTAGGGATTGTGTGTATTTTGGTTAATTATCGATTTGATGCCTAATATTTAGGGTTTAATTTTCTGATTAGGTTTGTATTTTATTTATTCCATAGAGTGTTTTTTTTAAAATATTTTAGAGTACTCGATTATAAATATTTCATAATAAATTAGTACTTAAAATATGTTTAGTACTTAGAAATAGTTCAAGTACACCTTTATCCAGGATTTGACCCTCATAAATCGGCTGATAAGAAATTGGCGAGAGGAAAATCTGGTGGATGTGGAAAAGAAGAATTAGGGATTTTATTTTTCTTAGTTCTTCCATTTTACGTTGGATGTACATGCCACCTCGGCTGCAAACTTTAAAAAATGAGCCGACTCATTATATTAGAAAAAAATAAATTTTAAATAGGGATTATAAAAAAAAATCCCGGACCAAAGCCTGGATAGAGTTTAACCTGGCTCCGCCCTTCGGTTACTTGCACCTAATCAGCAAGAGTTTTGCATCAAGTGAATGTTAGACATGTCTAGTGCATACATGAGATTATGTGCCTAAGAACTCACATGGATTTGTAAAAAATTCAGCACTTCTTAGAAGGTTAACTTCTTGTCCTGTTATTTTATGCAAAAGTTGGCCTATTTATGTAATCTGAAGAGAAGTAAACAGTACTGAACAGTTTATATGAATAAGTTATCAAATCTTTCAAAGTAAACATTGTTCCTCGTCAATTTTTTCCCTCATGTTTTGTAAATATATATCATCAAAATCAACTAGTACAAAACCTATATACACATGATTTTCTACCAAACGACTCAGGACGGCAGATCCGGGCAAGTCATGACAGTGCAGTCCCATCCTTGACAGATTGCTGGGGTGATCTGTGCGTTACCTCCGTCTAGAGTTGGAATAATGAGCCCTGCTCTCCATTGCCGGTGCCTCTTGCACCTCTTTCCAGCCTCCCTTGCAGCCTGTGTTGGCACGTCGGAGATTGAGATTGCGACTGCTAGCACGACGACAGCCTCATTCTGCCTCTCCTTTGGCTATAATATTACATAACAGCATCCATTGACGGCCGGGGGAGGTGCATAATAAAATGTGAAAATAAAATGATGACGATAATAATAAAAGTGCAACCGTATTTGTTAAGAAAAACAATTAAAGTATATAACACTGATCAAATTGTGCACTTACTGCTAATAGTAAAATCAAGCAAGCAAACACTTTCAATGCAACTCTAGCTATATCGTATCAAAATACTAAGTTTTCATCAATTCACTCCACTGTATGAACTTAATTATCTAAAAGGACACAATAAAGTGAAAGATGTCTGAGGAAAAAAAATAAATTATAGTTTCAACGATTGAATCGAAAAAGAAAATAATTCACGAGGAGAATTAGCATTTCCTGTTGGTTTCACACAAAAAATTGCAGAAGGAAAGTTTGCTTCATTTGAGATGAAAGCATCAAACCATTTCCCATTATTCTGAATGCTATAAAAAGATTATGCAGCATGAACAACAGTGTGAAGGGCTGCTAAGCTCCTGCCCTGCATTCACAACACAACTCAATTAGTTAAATGTCTCAAAGGAAGGAGCAAGTATCTGATTCATGTAATGCGTAATTTGTTAGTGATAAATGAAGATTTGCAACAAAGAAGTGACATTTTCGACAGGAATAGAAAAAGCCAGCTCATCAAATTTACAATCGCCAATGCAGGTACACAAGCTCCCGCCAATGTGGGCTCCTGGGAAGGCATTCAAAAACTACTATTCCCAAAAAAAAAAAAATTGCACTTGCAGGTAATAAAACGACATAGCAACAAATGTTATCTACAGCATTTGCATTTGCCAGCAAGATAGTACAATAAAAATAAAATGAGACACAATGCTTACCTTTGGATTCCTTCTCCAACCTCCACTCTGAGAAATTTGCCAATTCTAACACTGGAACCAACTTCCTTTGATAAATCATTCAACAGAGACTGCATATGATACCATCAAAATCAAAATGAAATCTGGTTCTTAGAGTGCCATGCAAAGTTAACAATAACAAAATATGAACTGTCATCACATTCAAATAGGCCAAGTAAGGCTCGTAAAACTCACTTGAACCTTTAAAGTTTCTAAACAGAAACAACCAATAAAAGATGCCTGATATACCTTCACACTAATACTATCGTTCAAGAAATACTTTTGCTCCGACAAGACAACTTCTTCATAGTACTTCCTAATACGACCTTCCACCATTTTCTCAACGGCCATCTGGGACTTCCCTGAACTTTCTGCCTGAAATAAAAAAGGAGGAAAACATCTTCAGTGGAAAATAGAGAATTGAACATAGCATACATAGGAGGTAGGGAAAAAAAATTTAGGATGAAAAATGAATATGCTTGCATAAATGGAAAACTAAATGCTGCTTGCTACTGAGGATACATAAAAGACAACACAAGTATTATCAGGGAAATAAACATAATTTGCTTTGAATGTTTCTTACGAATAGTGCAAGCAAAAAGCTGAGGGAAAATACACAAGAAAATAAAACCAGAAGCAGGAGAGTCTCTCACTTCTATAAAGATTAACAAAGAAGTTAGTGAGTAAATCATTAAAAAAAACACATTTGTGAGAATCAGAAGTTCACATCTATGGTCTATGGACATCATGTTTTACAACAGTGAGATGCAAGGAAAGGAAGAGAGTAGCATCAAAAGATGCCAATACTAAACTCCCTTGAACAAATGAGTAGTAGATTGGACATCTGCTAGACTGAGATAATAACACACAACAACATAGCCCAAAAGAACTTTTCTTTCTCTCTATTTAATTATTCTTGTTCCAGTATCTAACATCATTTGCAGTTTAAACAAGAATCATTTTGACATAGTTCAATATGCTGATTCCTACCTGTGTTTTCAGTATGTCACGCTCACTCTCTAATGTCTCTGAAGGAACAAGTTCCTTGGACAAAAACAAAGGCTTCGATGCCACTATGTGCATTGCCAATGATGAGCCAACCTGCTGAAGAGCATCAAGTGAAGCATTGCCATCTTCCACTTCCAATGTAACCAATCCAGCAATACGACCCAAACCTAGAAGAAGCAGATCATAACCACCAAATATTGGTCAAATTTGATAGCATTTATTTTCTAGTCAGCTATAAATTTGATACATAATATCATCTATCAAGACTCAAGACTAATTAACAGACTAGATTTGTAGTTTCATGCAAGAAACCCTATTAGTTGGGCAAAACATAAAGTTCAATCCAGTAGATTAACCAGCTTCATTAAACTATACCTTAGTAACCAGAAAATACTAGCCGAAAGTAATTTGAAGCATACTAATTAGTACAGAAATGATATTGGTGAGAGAAGCACAAGAACTTGTAAAATCCATCCTATTGACTGAACACGCTAATTTCAGATGGATTATATGTTATTTCAGTCTGATTAACAGGCCGGAAGATTACAGTTATATTACCTGGCTGGGGGCATGTGTGAAGATAAGATACAACAGCACCGTATGAAGACGATGACAATGCATAACCTCTTCTAATCTTGACATTCTCCCCCACCATGGCAGCGACTTCAGTAACTGCAGTTCGCACTGTAGTTTCTCCAGATAGTTTGGGATGATCAAAATTAATCATCATGTTCTGCATTACAGAAATTTGGGAGCATTAGAAATATAGTGATGGCAAGATTGCTATGATGTAAAATAATGATGGCAAGACTTTTCAAAGAAAAAGATTTTTTTTTTATATTCATTCACTATGGTAGACAGAAAAAGAACTACTAAAAACAATTATATAATATAACACACAAAAAAAAAGGTTATAAGAACAGTTATTTGTATTTGGTAGTTATACTAAGCAAAGGACAGCTTTAAATCTAAGAAGAGTACAAGAAAACAAAATCCACGATTCTAGTCAAGGCTAATAGATAAAAAGAATATTTTCATCCAAGGACGTTAGAGGTGAATGAAATGCACTTTCTCTTGTTAGGTAATAGAGAATCATAGTTCCCTGCATCATAATTTTTAAAGTTCACTTCTCCACTTGTCAGCATGGAGAGCAATGGTTTCTACTTCACAAAGGCAGTTGCCATCTACATTCTACAATTCTACTTTCATCCTTATATACTAAACTATTTTTTCCATAGCCAGCATTTTAATCAATTACAATACTTTTATACAATCTTTGCAAGGATAACCGGTCCATGTGAATAAGTGAAATTTACAAATGTGTACCTCCAAGTATTCGGGTCCAAAAGCAAAAGCTTCCTGGGATAGTGGGGTTGGATTTTCTATTGATAAAGCAGCCCTTGCCAAAGCAGAAGCCTGAATGAGGATCAAGAAGTTAGAAGTTGATAGCGGTCCAAACTTAGCCATTCATTACCACAACTAATGCATAGACTTCGCAAAGGACATTGTACATGGAACACTGAACTAGAAGCAGTCGCCAAAAACTGACATTTAAATTTAGGCAGCAGAAATATATTTTGGATAATTAAGATGCCCAAGTTTGCTAAAAAAAATGCAAATGAACAATTGGCGACCATTTTTATATTAAGGTACACTATTTTTTCCATTGGAACTTTTGTTGCTGCTTTATCATCTTGCGAAATTGAATTTCAAGGCACTTCTCATCATCCAATATCAAAAAGGAATATTCACCGAAGGATCAAGTTGCCTGCCAATGGTTCATGCTGATAATCTGCATGCAATAAAGCATCACACAAGTGCTTACCAAAAAAGGCATGCCAAACACTGTTAACAGGTAATGACAAATACACAGCATTAGATGTTGGCAACCAAGAATCCAAAATGTGCTATATTAAATACATCAGACATAACTGTATAATAAATTTAATGAAAATTAGATGAAAGGAAACTTCTTAAGAGGGAAGAAGTTCATCTACTTCTTAAGAGGGAGATTTTGGGATTCATTAATTCTAGATAATACTGAACCATCGAAAATTCTGTATTTAGTGGGAACTATGCAGAAATTTATACATATTTTTTTCAAGGACAAAATCATGATGGTATCACTGGTCATCATTGTACCCCTACTTGTTTTCACCATTGGCAAATCAATACTGACCAGGTACTGAAATGTGTCATTCCTTGCTACAAAATCTGTCTCACAGTTGAGCTCAACTACAACAGCCTTTTTATCCATCTGTGCTAGTGAGAGCAAACCTTCGGCTGCAGTCCGAGAAGATTTCTTTCCAGCAAGCACCACTCCTCTCTTTCTGAGATCCTTTTGTGCAGCCTCTGTAGCAATCAAGCAAGCTAATTATGTGATTTAATAGCAACAATAAACACATAATAGTGATAAACTGCAACAAACCTAAATCCCAATTACAATTAACAAGAGCAGTTTTGACATCCTTAATTGGGGCACTTGTTCTCTCCCTCAGTTGTTTGATGCGATTTATTTGATCAGTAGCTGATACTTCGGCACTGAACTTTCTCATAAGCACCTGGTTCCATACAATCTGGTTTGCAACCTGTCTTGGAGAAACAGGAGAGAAATAACCCCTACTTGGTTGCCCCAAAGTATTCAGTTTGCTGAACACTAACCATATGGGTTTCTTTGCACTTCTACTGTATGCCATTGCTGATAGAATAATCTCCTGTAAGCATAGGCATAATACCACCAACGATAAGCTAAAAGAGAGAGACCTTACCGTAGATGCGATGATCTATGGGTCAATAAGAAGAATTTCAAATAAACAAGCACTAACAACTAGTACGTCACTTTCTGACTTGATGAAGTGCACTAAGCATAAAAAAATTAAGGATTTAAGTAGATCCAAAGAAGCACGAGGTGGACAATTTAGAAATATATTGAATTACGGTGATTTGAAAAAATTACTGTCGCCTTTAGCGTTTGAAGTTCGATGCACGTCGCCCCTAGCTCTCGATCTATAGATTAACTACCTAGCCGAACAAAGTACCTTTAATCCAACATCAGACACCGCTGATTTTGTGATTACCTTAGTGACAATGCGTGCACTGACGGCTGAATTCAGGTACCCCACTCTACTCTTCTTCAAACCCTAAGTTCAAATCGCAAAGGTTTCTACTTTGATTCCAGGAAGGAAAGGATTTTGCTTCAACCTTTCCAGATTGAAAACGATTTACTCAATATGACCTACCGTTGTATCCCAATCAAAAATTTTACTATAATATCAAGGATCGGGATTAAAGCGAAAATAGTAAGGAATTCAGTGGCCAAAAACAAGGCAAAAAAAAAGGGTGCAAAATAGCAACAAAATCACTAGACAACGATCAGCAGATCTAGAAGACAGCGAGAAGCAGCTTACCTCTTTGATTCTGCTGGATTGCTAGAGTTCCCAGGGCGAAGAGAGGCTTTAGCTCCAAGGTTTTAATACCGAATATTTTGTCGTACGGGCGCTTGGTGTACAAATTTTGATCGTGGAATTTATGAGTTTAGCGATCATTTAGGCTGCGTTTGGTAGGGTATAATTCACCCTGTAGATTATATTAGAAGTTAGATTCTTTTGTTTTGAATCACTTTAAGATTGTAATGTAATATAATCTTGATTATAAAAGAGTTTAATGATTTGTAATCTGGATTACAAACCAAAACCTCCGTAATCTGGATTACATTACAGCTTGTAAAGTCGTCGGTCGGCGGCGACAGTCGTCGGTCGGCGTGACAGTCGTTGTCGCCCGGCGACCGCCGCCCCCGCCGTCGACCGTATCGGCGCCGCCGCCGCCGACGGCGGTCAATGGTCCGGTCGCCGCGACGGTCGTCAGTCGTCATCTTGATTACATTACAGGATGATTGCCCTCACCAAACAAAGATCCACTTGTAATGGTTATCAAGATTAATACAACTCATTACCAAACATAATAATTAATCAGATTACATTACATACATTACAACTTGATTACATACAGACCGATTACATTACCCTTATTAAACGTAGCCTTAGATAATTTAACGTAGATTAAATTATAAATTAAATATTATATTTATTTTAATTTCGATTTCATATATTAAATATTATAAATGAGAATGAAATAAATTTTATTTTTATTTTTACTTTCTGAATATGCTTATCAAGCGCCTTTTGAAAAAAATTTTATATTTAATTTTAGAATGTGTCTAATATATATATATAATTTATCATGTTTTAAAATATATGAATATATACATGTAAATATTATGTTGCACACTTATTTATAACATATAGTACTGTTTTTTTTTAAGTTTTAAAATTTAGAGGTTAAGATTTAAAAATAATATTATCCGAAAGATTTTACTAAAATAGTTTTTAAGTTTGATTTTTTTATATTGAATAAAAAATTACATGAGCCCATATTATAAGATTTAATAATTAGGTTAAAAGAATAAAAATAAATATCTAAAATTAATACTAAGTGCATTCACTCTATTTTTTTAATTACCTTTTTTCATAAATATTATAATCAATTAGTTATTGCGTTGTGTTTATTAAAAAATAAAAAAAGTTATATGACTTTGTCACTAAGAAAAAAAGGGATAGTTAAATTATAACTCAACATTTCAATCGAATCATGGGACGAGAGAAACCCACATGAGTCTCCACGGGATGAGTTGATGATTAATACGTGGGTGTTGCCATCAAGAGGTCTAGAATCAAATCCTGACAAAGCCAGTATGTCCATTTTCCCCACAGGCTAGTCACAGCATCCAGACTAGTAGTCCTCGTAATTTATCTCCTCCGTATTGACCCTCGGATGGATTGACGAAGACGTTGAGAACGAACGAATCACCTTTTACCACCGAAAGAAACTCACATGAGCTAGTGTATCGATCTATTTCTTATATACCAGCGAATAGTATTCATAATTTATCTTTTTCATATTAGTTCTTGAACGAATTGACAGAAACGCTAAAAAAACAAATTACCTTTTTTCACCTTAACTACGGTATGTTCTTGCACCAAAACAACACCATAGCTGCAGCATCCTGCTAGTTTCAATAATCAAATCGACAGAAGGATTCAAAACCTCAACATTCACAGGAATCCAAAGCATAATAATATTCGCTAAATAAATACAAATCACACCAGAATTGCCTACGGTAACCAGTTCCCGACTTACTAACATTCTCTTTAATGATTTACAATAAAAAAAATTAAAAATATGGTGCGGAGATGTACAAGTCCACAGGAAGTGTTTAATCCAGAGCAGTGGCATGAGCTTATGTATCAATCATCAACTTGAGAGTGGAAAACAAAGCTTGGGAATGCTGTCGTGATGTCCCTGTTCAAGTTAGACGAAATTAGTGAGAAATCGAAAAACAAAGGAGACTGCATTCTGTTACTGCCAAGAAGGTGATCCACTTAACGATCTTATAAACCAAGAACAAGGCTTGCATGGAACTTTTCAGCTCTAGAAAAATCATCTTCTACCACTACAAACGACATGTATGGTTTGCGTCTAACTTTGCTTTTGCAACAAAAGAAAATCATCTTCACCAGTTCATGATATTAGAATAAATCTAGAAATCAGGATCGGAGTTAGGTTAGTCATGGGAGAGTAACACCTAATCAGCAAGATTTTTGTATCAAGTGAAAGTTACACGTGCATGGCACATACATGAGATTATGTACCTAAGAACTCATATAGATTTGTAAAAATTTGGCACTTCTTAGAAGGTAATATGGAGGAGAATTATGTAGATTTGTGCTATTGTGTAATCAGGTATTGTACATTAAACGAGAGAAAGCAACTTCTTGTCCTGTTATGAAACGAGAATTTTTAGCAAGAAATCCAATGGAATGACGTGACACTCCAATTGCAGAGAACTCCGACGGGTTCACCGTGCCTCCCAGGGTATAGTTTGGTTCGGGGTCGCGGCCGGAAGCCGCCGATGGTGTCCGAGCGGTAATCAGATATGTACACAAAAAGTATCACGTCATTCCCATTGGATTTCTCGCTAAAAATTTCCGCTGCGTATTATTGCTCTTTTACGAGAAAGTTGACCTATTTGTGTAATCTGAAGAGAAGTAAACAGTGCACAGTTTATATGAATAAGTTATCAGATCTTTCAAAGTAACCAATTTTTTCCCCCTAAATTGTCCAACTTCTCAGCCCCACACAGTGGCAACAATTTTCACAATTAATTACCTGAGGTATTGGAGAGTCATATTCTTTAAAAGGGAGGGATGTTGCAAGACAAGACTGTGCCATTCTTCCTTGTCAATTTTTCCATCATGTTTTGTGTCAACCTCCTCAAAAGTCTGGATAAGAACAAAATCGAAGAAATATGATTATTAGAAGTTAGAAGAAAATATGTCTTAATATACACTTTAATACTCAAATAGATGGTCTGAAGAAATAATAAGCATCTTATCCAATAATTCCAAGTGCTTTCTTGAATTAAATTCATAGCACATAAAAGTCATGGTGTTTAGTAGCTTCTTTTCAAATGCTAATATAAAATATTCATGCCATTTACCCATTTGGAAAATGAAAATCAACTTGATGCCTACAAAGTTTACATAAGAAAAGGGTAGATGGATTGAATAGAAAAACAAAAAGAGCAACCTATGCGGGGTCTCAGGGAAGGGTCTATTGTACGTAGTCTTACCCTACTTTTATAAGAGGCTGTTTCCAGGACTTAAACCCATGACCTTTTAGGTCACAAGGCGACAACTTTACCATTACGCCAAGGCTCCCTTCATAGAATTGAATAGACAATAGAATATATGCTTGTGTGTTTTTTGGTAGACAAGCTTGGGACATGAGATTCAGAAACCAAAAAGTATAAAACATTTCGAGCACAGAATATGCAAGGTTGAAAGATAATCATACAATACCAAAAAGGTTACTATTATAAATGTGCAGCTCCAACAAAATCAAGTCTTAATATCAAAGATATAAGTTTTCATATAAAAAAAATTGTCAGAACCTCGGAAAATGTAGAGTTTCAAGAAAAAAACAGAATTTCGGACGAAATTTAGAAGACAAAAAAGCAGCATGCAAAATGTTGATGAAGCAATTTCAGTTTCGATAATCTCAACCTTGTCGATGATACTTTCTATCACATCGTCTGCAAGATTCATTCCAGATTCAGCAAGTGTTGCAACTACCATTTGCTTAACCTGGCTCAGAAAATTCAAAAAGATACTAAAATTGCCGCAATGGTGCTCTCAATTTCCAATTAGCAGTCAGAGATGTATAAGGTAATTTACATGTTAGCAAATCAAAATAAAAACTTAATTCCTCTTGGCATTATGGAAACCTACTGCCTACTTCAAACATGATTCAAATCTTAAATGCCTAGAATTACATATGCAAGAAGAGTTAAATCTAGTTACGGAACTCTTGCAGGCAGCTATGCTAAATTCTTTGGCATTGACAAGCAGTTTTGTCAGATTTTGGTATTCGTACAGCATGGGAAGGATTTTGGACCTATTTTGAGGATACCAGAAAACAAAGCTGGATTAGATGGCTTATCTAAGGAAACCAAAAGACAAACTAGTTCAGATGGCTTATCCGACCTGCAGTATGTTTCCTCGCAGAATCAAAAGAATGCAGTTTCAGTTTTCCAGATCAAGAAAACTTTCATTCAAAATGAATGTTTCTCTCAGGGCTCTAAGATTTACATCACCTTTTATTCTTATATATGATACATTTACCTATCAAATAAAAAAAGAATGTTCCTCTCTAATTTATAAAAATGTTAAGGTGTGTGATTGTACAGTCTTTTTTATTATTATTTTTTCTTTTAAAACATTGTCAATAAAAATATGCTGCATGTAGAGTTCAACTTCTTCCATTTACCTGACAAACTATTTCCTCTTCTTTAACCTTCTTTTTATTACGTTGAAAATGAAGTTTATAATACATGTTAAGAAGTGATTAAATTCGAAAATTGTTTAGTTGGAAAAAAGATATTTCCATAGTAAAAAATTAAGCATAGTACCTCTTGTCTTTCAATAAATCCTTGCTGCTTGAGGTCATATAGCTTGAAAGAGACTGCAGTAAGAAAGGGGATATCTTGTAAATTCCAACTTTTAGCATCAAAAAGCATTTTCCATTAAGAGATGAATTTTTAAGTGTCATAAAAAAAGGAAGCACTAATTCAAGTCAAATTTACTAATTCAGTAGGATCATAATCCTTATACAGAGTTGAATTTGCCAAGCATATAATGCCTTGTTAGTAGTGTATCAGGTAACAAGACCATGTATTAGCAAGTGGTGCCTGCTATTGAATTGCATAATCAAAACATTAAAAGCAACAATTTTTCCAACCAAGTTTTACACTCACCATAAATTGTAGCCAGGATAGGATGGGTTTCCCATAAATAACAGATTTCCTAAAAATCTACCAATTTTTACTTAAAAGAAAAAGCAGTTCAAGAAGTGGCAAGTGATGTTACTTTGTGAAAAATATGAGATTCGTGATATTTCCTCTTCTCATGTTCAAGGGATACAGAGCACTGATGACTGGAATCTCAGATGCAAAAAAATCCTTCTTTTATTGAATGAAAACCAAATAAAAAATAAAATTATAAAATTATAAATTTTTTAAAAATAATCCATAACCAATGATGAAACCAAGAAAAACTGTCAAGCTTACAATCAATTTTATCATCAATTGGAGCATTTGGATGGAAGACAGATAGTGCACGTGCAAACTCCTCAAATCCTAGAATTCCATTGTGTTTTGTGTCAAACAAGTCAAACACCTGAAAAATTTTTAAAATTCAAATTTTTACAGACCATACTCCAACAGATTAGCTACTAAACTAAAAAAGGATAGCTCCCAAAGATCTAACATTAAAAGGACACATAAGTAAGGGTTTCCACAATCTCTTTGTTGATTCACATTAGCTAAAAATTCAACTTATAATTATCATACTAGTTTGAAAATCACCTTTTAGCTCACAGAAAGTTTGGAAGAAAATGTTGATGCGAGGGAAAATTAGAGTTTTAATGTAAAAGACACATATTCAATGGATATATGACAAAACACATGACACTAAACCTTAAAAAGAAAAAACAAAATATGGGACTAAACCCACTAACAAATGTAGACCGAGAAATAATCATAATAAAATGAAGAATATAATATGCGCACATAGAAGAAACAGAAAAAAGACGTATTGGAGCACGCAGGCTCAATTCCTTGAACCTCAGAGCAGTGCACTGACAGAAAAAAGTGAAGCTAAAAAGAATGAAGTCATGCCTACGGAAGGCTGCAGAAGTACCTACATTAGTCGCAAAAGTAACTAGCTAAGCAAGGCATTCACTAAAGCCTGGAGATGAAGGAAGTGAGAGCACACGACAAGGATAGTGATAGCGGTGTTGCATTTGATGGTCCATCATGCAGAGGCCGAGATTGAGCCATGTGGGCAGTATGTAATCAAATGACCAAATGGGTGTCCATGAAGTACATAGCATGTATCCGAATTGACCAACACCTCGTCCCCCACAAATGGTGGCGGCTAACACCATCTAATTTCATCGGTAATATGCAATAAAACAAAATCATGAGGCAATTCTTGAGCTTTCTAAAACTATTAATAGCTCAATCGTGCTAGTAATAAACAATGGTATACTATGTGCAATAACAAATAAAAAAAAGGCTAGTGTTTTATTCTCCTTTTCCTATACAAATTACACTTGAGCACCTGAGAGCTCAGGTTGAAATTAAATTTGACTGAGAAGCTGCAAACAAAAGGGGAGGGAACAGGAGAGGTAGAGACAAACCCGATCAGCAAACAAACTCTCCTTCTTCTTAGTCTTAAATAGTGCCAACTGAAATTCTTCCTGCATAATAGCAAAACATGTTTAATCTATGAAGATTACAAAATGAAAATTAACATAAAATTGCACAATTTCAATTAGGGGTAGGTAAAATGAAGAGTGTCAGTTATTTATGAGTATGTATTTAACATCATCTGAAAAATATGATATTTGATTGGCAGCTAGGAACTATCATATACAATATATAAATTGGACATTGTAAATAAGAAAAAAGTGTGTTCCTTACCTTGTTGATTAAGCCATCATCGATTACCGCACTACTAATCTTTTTGAATAGCTCATGCAATGCTTCTATTTCACTCACACTAACTGCAAAAATGGGTTATAAAAATGAATAACAATGGAAATGAATAAAAGAACACCACATATAATTAACAAAAGCAATTACACACTATAACAATCAAGAATAACAATTGTTTCTTTAAATAAAAAAAAGAATAAACACAATATAAAATAATTTTAAAAAAACTGAGTAGTTCCTACGGAGATTCTAGTTCACTTATGCTAACGACAAAATGGTCAAGTCGAATTTAGATGGAAAAACACCATACAGTTATCAGTAGCAATTTCAAAATATAAATGCCAAAAATAACAGAATTGGCAAATAAGAAAGAAAGAAAAAAGGAAATGATTAAATCAATAGGAAGATAATAAAAATGAGGCTTTATATGCATATAGGCAGAAGGCAACATACACACTGTTTCCCTAGCTAACCGTTCTGGATCCTTGAGTTCCTTTGTCCGGCGTAAATCAAAATCACAACACTTCCCTAGGATGGCAATGAAATGCTTGAACCATTCTAGACACTGCAACATGATATTTTCTACTTGCTAGCACACTCCATACCTGCATTTTGATGAACACAAGTAAATTAAACATTTCATAATAGCCTGGATAAAATAGTAATAAGCATGCGATTCACCAGAACAACCTTTTCAACATTTTATATTGTCCTGTTGCCCAAGCTTACAAGTAAACCACGCCTAAATATGCAATCAAACCATTAGTCTGAAAGAAGAAACAGATTACGAAAAAACTAATGAGAACAGAAATTTGAATGTTCGCAGGATAAGGCTTGCGTGACAGCAGGGATTCAACAAAACAATAAAACATGTCTAAGATTTGCTTATCTTGACAATTTCGAAGATAGACCATAAAAAATGAATAATAGAAAAAAATCTAAAAAGATGAACTAGACTACACTACGTTGTATCTAGATGGAAATGGATCTTCCGATCATCAACACATATCCCTGAGGAATAACGAAATTACTGTAGGAAACTTGTCTTTATCCAAATTCACAGCAAAAGAATCATTGACTTAGTTTGATCGTACACCAATCCAATCAAAACCAAGGAATGAAGCCAAGAAACTAGGAAATCCCATGTCGTGCTTCTCTGCTACAAAGATTCCGAGATTCAAAAAGAGAACAATAGATTAAAGTTACCGGATCTGAAGCCGTAGTTACAGGCGATGTAAGAGACAGACGGGAGCTCCGATTAGTAGCGGAACAAGGATTGAAGGGGGAGGCGGCGGCGAGCGATTGATAAGAAGAGAGAATCGAAAGGAGGAGGAGGGGTTCCGTGGGATGCGTCGTCGTCTCCAGGGTGATACGACGATGATATTATTTAGTTAATATTTCTTTATTGTTTTTGTCTTTTTTTGCTATTATTTTGTGGTACACTTTCCGTTGGAAAGGAAACATTCTCCTTGGTTGGGGAATTAATTTTAAATCCCTAATTAGAAATATAATTACTTTTTCAGTCTCCATATATATATAAAAAAATCATTCCACTCCTGATAATCTCTGTGTATTTATTTAAACTCCCTCTTATACAATTTTACCAATGATCCTCTTATTACTTTCAAACTCTCTCCCCTTCGAATCTTCTTCCCGGTCTTGGAGCTGCATCGAAGGTAAAAATTAGCGACCGCCGAAATCAATTTCGACGAGCGTTGAAGTCAAAAATCAGAGAGGTGACACTATCCGACTTTCACCTTCAAGTGCAGAGCTTAAAGCTTTGATTCGAAGTGTCTTTCACCTTCAACCAAGTGAAGATTGTCGTTCACATTCAACCCAAGAATTATCGACGAACGTCGAGTTTAAAGAAGTAAAAAGGTGGTAATCGCAATAACTAGAGGATTGCTAACGTGAAGAAGTGGTTTGTGTTGTATTTCGAAGGCAGAAACAGAGTTATTCAAGTAAAAGTCTGTTATGTTTCTGTGCCCTAAATTTTGACCTATTTGTTAATCTTGTTTGTAAAATGAAATTAAGATTATTATTTATGTATGTTTCTGTAAAATTGTATGAAAAATTAAAGTTTTAGTTCATGGGTGTTGTTAATTTTGTTAGATTGAATAAAATTAGGTTTTGGTGTTCAAATTATAATTTCTCTGAATGAGTTTGTATTACTTCATCTTCAATTCAAGTAATGAATTACATATCTGTATATTTTGTAATGATTATCAATAAACTAAGTATGTACCCAATTTAAGCACTTTAATACCCAAAATTTTAGGATTTGTACTTTAGGGTATGAATGAGTAAATTGTTCTATTTGTTGCGGTGTCGATTTTGCTAGCTCGAATAAAATTAGTTTTGGTATTAGAATTATAACTTTATGATTGTGTTTGTGTTTTATTTTCAGTTGATGAATAGAAAGAGATAAGTTACTTTTGTGCATTTATTATAGATACCGAATAATATACTGAATTTAAGTGTTAAAATAAGTTCCAATTTTTTATGATTTCTACTTTATGGTAAGAATTATAAATAAATTAGTTTTGGCTAAATTGTTCCTAATTTTAGTGGTGTCGATATTGGTAGTTTAAATAAATTGGGTTTTAGATTTCTAATTGCTAAATGTATTTGTATTTTATCTTCTCTAATTAAATGATTGAATGAGTTATGTGGTGATTATGTAGTTATTATCAATAAACTAAATAATATACTCAATTTAAGTGATATGATACCCAATTTTATATGGTTTGTACATGATGGTATGACTGATAACTTAATTTGTTTTTGCTTAATTTACTTTTTATGCAAAAATAAGGGGAAAAACTCTTACAGAGAGCACCGTGCAGGTTAAGGGAAAATCGATGGTGAATGATAAGGGTAAGAAAGTAATGGAAGATGAGGGAAAGAGCAAGAGCAACAAACAATCTTATTCGCGTTGCTCTCCGACGTATTTCAAAAATGTATTGGGTGAAGTGTTACCAATTATGAGTAATAAGCAAAAAGACAGGATTAAAAGCACTAACTTGCTCCATGGCTCGAGATACCTGAGATGTCCATCAGTGGTACCAGAATTGATTTAGTTTTAAAGAGATTCCAACTATTGCCTTCTCTTTCTTTCTTGTTTGGTGACAACATTGTAATTCCATTCACTTCGACTGAGTTTAGCATTGTCCTTGGTTTAGCCCATGTGGAACAACCAGTTGATCTAAATGCGAGCATGGAGTCCAAATTTATTCTTAGGCTATTTGGAGGAAAAGTTAGCAACGTAAATAGGACCATGATTCATGATAATATGCGGTTATTAGCTGGATCAGAGAAGGAATTTGAAGTGGATGATTTTTTTAGGTTGTTTATTTATTTATATTTAACTATGTTATTTTTCCTGTTGGTAACTATTTCACTTCTCGATTTATTATGTCCTACATTGATAACCTGACAAGATTTTTTTATTATTCGTGGGAAGATGCAACCTATAGATTTTTATGCCACCAAATTATCTTACATACCGGTAATGGCAAAAGAAATGGTGGTTGCAAAATGTATTTAGACGGTTGTACTGTTGGTTTAATGGTGAGTTTTTAATTTTTGAAGTGCAATTGTGATATGTTTAATATTATTATATTTATCTCTTTATGTATTCAGACATGGTTATATGAAAGAATTCCTTCATTTAGGCATGCACATTTTTTATATTGTTTCTCCTGATTGTTTCGCTGGAAATGAAGTAAGATATCAATTAAATATGATGTTGAGAGATTATTTTCAAGAATTGATTTTAGTAGGGTAAATTGCTATGTTTTTAGTATGTTTTGTTATTGATATGATTGTCGAAGTGACATTTTGTTTATAATTGTGAAAAACAATGTTAAATATAGTACGATTTCCAGATGAAGAGATATTGTTAAGTGGCAAGTAGGTAAGTTCTTTTGTAAATATAAAAATAATAAAATTATTATATTAAATAACGATGATAAGATATTTTTTGGCTATATTACCTATATTTTTCAGGTGCTACTTTGTGTGAGATATTCTTGTTTGCTAATACTCAGAGGGTGCTTAAACCAATTGTTGCAGATAAGAGCAATGAGGAGGAGGCAGAAAAAGTGAGTGACGATTTAGATGGAATGAAAGATAATTTTATTTTAGAAGAGAATAAGATTGTTGAAGTTGAAATTGGTGATGAAAATAAATTTGCTGGGTTGCAGAAGTTAAATGTGGAAATGATAACCGCCAACATTAATGATAAAAGATGTTATTTCTGAATTGGATAAAGAAAATATAAGATTGGTATGATCTGATTTGGAGAATGCTTCAGCTAATAAGAGGCACAGTGATGATAGATTTGAAGTAGAAAAAAATTCTGTGTCTAAAGCTGATTCCGACAGTGGTTCAAGAGAATAGCATGTTTATGGTAGTGACGTTGCTATTTCAAAAGCATAAAAGATCAACCATTTTCAATCTTCTATTGTGGATACTGTGAGGACTAGAGTTGATTATGTGCCGAAAATAAAGGATTTTATGTTTGTGACTCCGCCTAGCTCAACACCAAAACGTAAAAGGAATGGACAAAAATAGGTAGATAGAATATAAATCTAAGATTCATTATTTTGAAATCTACTAGTTTTTGCATGTTATTGTATATTGTTACTAACTACGTATAGATTTTAGCTTGCATTACTAACTATGATTTCACATAAGTAAATTTTATAGTAGATGTTTGTTGAGGCAATCTATGGTCCGGAGTGTCCATGTGTTTTGATGTTTGGGCAAAGGGTTTAACTTAAGTTTACCCTTGTGTTCTAATATGTGTACGTATGTGAGTGTGTAGGTTTGCAGGTTACACATATTGACTTAGCTGGACGGCTTCAGGTACGGTGAAGGGTGGCATGGAGGCAAGCCATGGGCTTGTGTGCACTCGAGGGGCCATGGATAGCAGGGACGATGAGCCGAGGGGCACAGACTTCGAGGCATACGTGAAGGATGACATGGAGGCAAGCTGGAGGCTTGTGTGCGCATCCGAGGGATGGGAGCCAAAGACGAAGAGGGCGCGAAGGCAACAGTCGAGGATGCTGGTGAGGAGTCAGCTGAGTCGTAAGGGTATGAGTGCTGAGGGAATGTACTCGGGGAAATCCTAGGGGTCGAGTGTTGAGAGAATTGTACTCGGGAAGGAAACCTAAGTAGGGCAGTCGACTGGCGTCTGGGCAGTCGACTGGCGTCTGGGCAGTCGACTGGTAAACCCCCACAGTAACATCAGTCGACTACTAATGGGGGAAGTCGACTGGTAAGACTAGAAATTCGAACGTTGGGCTTGCAACGGTCTAGTTCGAGTGGGGGCAGTTGAGGCTTTGGGGCAGTCGACTGGTAGCGGATTTTTCAGCCAAGAGACATATTTAAAAGGGCTCGGTTTTGGCAGGGATTCTTTGACAAAATGAGCTTGGTTAGAGCTCATTAGTAGTCTTTATGCTCAGGAAGTGTGTCCGGGTTTGTGGCGAGGTTTCTCCGCCCACAAGGAGCTACACGAGCTAGGCTGAGGACATCCGGGGAGTGATCCGCCGAAGGATCGAGAGATCGTCCACCTCACGGACTGTCGTGGAGTAGGAACTTCATCTCCGAACCACGTAAACGGTAACGTGTTAGCGTTTGATTGTTTTTATTGCTATTGTTTCCGCTTGTGCACGCTAACATCGTAGGTAAAAATCGAAAGTTGCTATTCACCCCCCCCTCTAGCAAGACAAACACGATCTAACAAGTGGTATCAGAGCGAAGGTCCGCTCTTGTTGGAATAACCGCCAAAAGGGCACAAGTTAGAGGAAAGAATGATGGAAGACAAGTTGGGTGACGACATCAACACTCCACCTCCGTATGATCGTGAAGATTTTGATTATTAGAGGGCAAGGATAAAAACTTGGTTTGGAATGGAGTGGGAATGCATAATGGTGCTAGAAGAGCCCTTCGAGATTCTAAAGGACAAGCACGGAAAGAAGCTTCGACCTAGATATTGGACTAAAGAGCAACAAAGTCAATCAAGGGCAAATGAGAAGGTAATTTCAGTATTACTTAGCATTTTGCCTAACAATGTATTGAGTGATGTAGGTAAATATGAAAATGCATATGAGCTATGGAACAAGATAGTAGAATGCCATGAAAATCCTACAAAAGCTAAATTAGAGGAAGAGTTCAAGGAGATGAGCCTAATGGTCCAAGAAAAGGAAAAAGAAAAAGAATTGTCAACCTCATCAAGTGAAGTGACACAATCAAGTGAAAGACCATCCACTTCATCAAGGGAAGAAGAAGAAGTATCTGTTGGAATTTGGATGGCTAGAGAGGGGGGGGGTGAATATAGCCAGACACTTCAAATCGTTTTCTCTTTGGAGATTTCTGCACTTCACGGATTAGTCGCACAGAAGGAAGAGATGCAAAAACAGAAAAGAACTGCAGAAATGGAAAGCAAATCGAAAACGCTAACAAGGATCGTTTACAAGGTTCGGGGATAACTTGCCCCTACTCCTTGGCGTGCCCGTAAGGTGGGCGATCCCTTGATCGTTGGCAGATCAAGCCCCGGTGACCCGAATAAAACAGCGCCTCCTTCTCGGTGGAGAAACCTCTCCACAAGCGTCTCAATAGGATACAAGATAAAGCTCATGAAACTAAGGAGGAACCTCTCACAAGACAGTAGCAAGAAAGCTCAAGAGAGAAGCTACACAAGGAGCTCAACAATCAACAACGAAACCCACATCCACACTTGCTTGTTTTCCTATTTTTTTTCTTCTTGTTGCCTCCTCTGCTTCTCATCTTCCTCTTAAGCTCCTGTTTCATCGCCAGGCTCCATCAGCATCCCCTGAGCACAGCCTTAACCCAGTGACCTCCCTGAGCACTCAGTCCACTGAAGTCCCTCTTCAGCTGAGCCTCCGTCAGTCACCAGCCATGCCTCAGTTGCCGTTGAAACCTGAGAAGGAGAAACAAACAAACCTGCTCCAAGGAAAGACTCCCATTGACTCTTCTTGAGTGTTTGAATCCTCCTGTGTCACTTGCACACTTCAACAGAAGCTTAGCAAATCGATATCAAATGAAATCAGCAAGTAGCAGAGAATCCGCAGTGAAAACAGACGCGATCAGAAACTTCTGACAGCGTATTTGAATTAAAGTTCTGCTCCTGATTGGTCCCCAGACCGATCAGAGAGGACCCTGATCGGTCACCAGACCGATCCAACAGTCTTCTGTACACTCCTGATTGGTCCCCAGACCTATCCAGCAGTCTGCTGCACACTCCAGATCGGTCCCCAGACCAATCAGGTTGTGCCCTGATCGGTCACCAGACCGATTAGGCTGCTTCCTGACCGATCAGGAGTCATCCTGATCGGTTATAGTGAGAACCTTGCGACAAATGATCATTCACCAGAACGATCTTAACAGTGTTCTAGATCGGTTACCAGACTTATCAGGAGCAGAGCAGCAGGAGAACTCAACTCACTGTGTGCTCCCTGATCGGTCACCGGACCGATCAGGAGCCTAGCGGTGAGTGAACTGCACACTCCCTGATCGGTCACCAGATCGATCAGGAGCAGAGCAGTAGGTTCCCAACCTCACTGTGTGCTCCCTGATCGGTCACCAGATCGATCAGTCATCGCTGGATCGGTCACCAGACCGATCCACGAAGGAACACCGTGCCAACTTCCCTGATCGGTCACTAGACCGATCCAGGCAAGGTCAAATCTACTATAAGTCACGAGAACAAGCCTCCGGCCCATCTCTGACTCGTGTCATGCCCAGCTTCACTCACTGGGACTTCAACCTAGCCCTCCAAGCTAGGACCTGCCTTCACTCACCAGGATTTCGGTCACCTGGCTTCACTCACCGGGACCCAGCTTCACTCACCAGGATTTTAACCTAGCTTCACTCATTAGGATTTCAATCACCTGGCTTCACTCACCAGGACCCGGTTTCACTCACCGGGATTTCAACCTAGCTTCACTCACTAGGATTTCCATCACCTGGCTTCACAAGCTAGGACCTGACTTCACTCACTCGGATTTCATCACCTAGCCCTCCAAGCTAGAACTTTTCACCCAACCCTCCTGTTAGTAATATGAGAGAAATGTCCTAAGGCAATCGCCTTATGATTGTAAACATTTATTTTAATAAATGAAAATTCACTATTTGAGTATACATGTTTGTGTATTTGATTGGGATCTTAAACTCATTTACTGAATGTCCGCAATACAATTCACAGCATGAGAGAATTTGTAATGGAATCACAACTAGTGATTATCTCTACATGTGCAATTGTGAAGTATTGAAAATATCCCTAGTCGATGAATTGATAAATACGGACACTATCAATTCTGTTGAGACTAGCATGGGTTATTCTCTAATCAGCTGATTCTCACTGGCTGGTGACATTGGGATGTCCGGAGATAAACATGAATGCTAGTTAAGGGAACTAGTTCATTGGAGTAACTGGCTGTAAAACTTCACATGGTAGTCTATATATAGACATGTCAGTGAAGTTCTTACTGCAGCTTAAGTGCGATGTTCCTTTGACTTGCGGTGTTCAAGTCATCTTGGTCATGGAGACTTATACTTTAACATCTTAAGCAAGCATCTCCAAGGAGGTGTGGACCCAGGATAGTTGGGTATAAGCCGAAGTGCCCGAAGATGTTTGAACAGCCTACAAAGGATTCACCACTCCTTGCGAGGAGATGTATACCCAAGGCCTATCGTCGGATTGTTACTCAAAGCCTCTGGCCAGAGCATAACATGTTTAGAGTATGAGTCTCTTAAATACATGAGAGTAATTAGAATCCATTGGACGAGAAAGACATTACTTGGGCTAGGTGTCAGCCTAGTGGGGACTGACACACATAGACCGTGTCCTGAACCAAGTGGGTATAAGATGGTGAAGGGAATGAGGCACGATTCATTAGAGCTGCTGAAGGGTTTCAGAATTATTTCTGAGGTCAACCGTTGATCTTTCGATTAATTGGGGGTCATGATGTACTACTAGGTGCCACTCATGATCGTTCTATAATTGGTTGATTATAGACGGCCAACATAAATCGAAAGCCTATTTAGTCACACGCACTACGAGTAATCCGAGGGATTTAAAACGAGTTGAAAATTGAATTTTTCAATCAAGAGAAATAAGTCGAATCTGAATTTATCAGATGCGCATCGGAAGCTTAAAATGGCTAAGTCTTTTGAAGGCTTATTAGACGAATTAAATGAGTTTAATTCGTAATGGTTTTGGCTTGGTGTGGCCGGCCAAAGAGGGTGCCCACCCTCTTTGGTTTGGCCGGCCACAATAAAGGAGGGAAACCAATTTATTTGGTTTAAATTATAAAATAAATCAAGCGCGATTTGTTTTATAAAATTATGGATAAATAAATTTATATAAAGAAATTTATATAAAGAGATTTATTTTCATGGAAATTAAAATAAACCTTGGATTGGTTTATTTTATTTTATAAAATTAATTATGAATTGATTTTTCCATGATAAGAAAAATTTATATAATAAATTTATTCTTTTTATGGAAATTAAAATGAACCATGGATTGGTTTATTTTATTTTATAAAATCAATTATGAATTGATTTTTCCATGATAAGAAAAATTTATATAATAAATTTATTCCTTTTATGGAAATTAAAATGAACCATGGATTGGTTTATTTTATTTTATAAAATCAATTATGAATTGATTTTTCCATGATAGGAAAAATTTATAATAAATTTCTTGTAAAATTTTATTCCATAATAAAAGGGGAGACATGGTTGTTTTTATTATAAATTAAGTTATAATAAAAACTTGGTATAACGGAATAATTCATAGAAAAATTTATAAGATAAATTTCTTATGAAAAATTCCGTTAAGAGGAGACTTGGCGATTAAGAGGCTACTATATAAAGGTACCAAGGCAAGGCTTGGAAATTAATTCAAGTGATCAAGGATTCTTGCCTAGCCTCTCTTCCTCTCCTTCTCTCCCTCTCCCTCTCCAAGTGGGCGCCAGCCCTAGAAGTTCCTCCTAGGGTTGCCGTGAGCCAACTCCACCAAGAAGGCACCGAAGAAGAAGAAGAAGCGGATCGCGACTCCTTCCTTCCTTTCCCCGGAATCTTGATTCCGTTACTTGGTGGTTAGTTTCCATGTCTCTCTCTCTTGATATTCTTGTCGTGCCTTTGGAGAATCTAGTAGTTCTTGTCGGCACGAAACTCGTGGCTTTGCGAAGTCATCCCGAAGAGAACTCGGCGTGGACGCGAATAGAGGCGGAGCTTCCAAGGGACGCTACGGTTGGATCTCGTCCCTTACTTCGAGTTACGCGAGGTATTGAGTAAATTAGTTTACTTTCTGCAAAATTTTAATTTATGATCATGTCCACACATCATAAGGTTGCATGCTAGATACGTGGTTAAAATAATTTGAGAAATTATTTATGCTAATTCTTCCGCTGCACGTAATTATTTTTAAAATTACGAACCCGTATCCATGTCAACATGCACCCGGTCCCAACACCTCCAAGTTAGGACTTTTCACCTAGCCCTCCAAGCTAGGACTTTTCACCTAGCCCTCCAAGCTAGGATTTCGTGCCCAGTCCGCGACTAGAACTTAATCCCCATGCGTTTAACCAAACTTAAATCAAAACTTAAATCTGTGTCAACACCAAAACAATAATCAGGGTTAGACTGCATCAACAGTATCCATCTCAAGAATTGAGGGGGAGGAGAGATCCCCATCAATACCGGAGCAAGAAGAGGCTCCTACCTCCACCAAAGCAAGGACTCAAGACCATATCATTTGCTTTGGGTGCAATGAAAAGGGACACTACAAGGACAAATGTCCAAAGGGTAAGAAAAAGGAGATAAATCCTAAACCCATTTCAATTTCTTCTAAATCTAACATGGGATGTAGGAATGAGGAAATCCAAAAGAAAAGGGAGAAAATTAGATGCTTCACGTATGGTGAGCTAGGACACTATCACACGAAATGCCCAAGGAGTGGAAAGCTCAAGAAAATGGAACATTTAAGAAGATGGGAAAAAGAAAAAAAGAGAGGAGATCACATCAAGTGGGAGCTACAAGGGTAAGGGAGATAATCCCTAACTTTAAATTGAAATGCAATTCAAACTTAACTTCCTCCATGCATGTTAGAAATAATAAACAATGCTTGCTTGTGCATAATCATGGATTTAGGTATAATGATAAGAATATGGTTAACAAGGTAGATCAAAACCCTAGAAAGGTCATGCATCATGATAAATCTAAGACCGCTAGACCTAAGGATAAAGGAAAAAATCCCAAGAATGAGAGATATATGCCTAGAAAGGTGGGTAGGTATAGGAATGTTCAAGGTGGATATGTGGATTCTAGGGTTAAAAGTGTAGCGACACGGCCCCTAGCCCCATCAGGCGGCTCTCTAGGTCGTGCCCTACGATCTTCCCACTCCCGGCAGTGGTTTTTTGCCTTCCCCAGATTCGAACCCTAGACCTCTAGGACAAGTACTAAAGTTCCTTGAATCTGGTAGCCAAGTGAGTGTGCGGCTCACTTGGCTACTAGATTCAAGGAACTTTAGTACTTGTCCTGGAGGTCTAGGGTTTGAATCTGGGGAAGGCAAAAAAATCACTGCCGGGAGTGGGAAGATCGTAGGGCACGACCTAGAGAGCCGCCTGATGAGGCTAGGGGTCGTGTCGCTACATAAAAAAGGTGCTTTTTTATGTAGCGACACGACCTCTCTAGCCCCATTAGGTGGCTCTCTAGGTCGTGCCCTACAATCTTCCCACTCCCGACAATGGGTTTTTGCCTTCCCCAGATTCGAACTCTAGACCTCCAGGACAAGTACTAAAGTTCCTTGAATCTGGTAGCCAAGTGAGCGGGAAGACCGTAGGGCATGGCCTAAAACTCATTGTCATGAGTGGGAAGACCGTAGGGCATGACCTAAAGAGCCGCCTGATGGGGCTAGAGGGGTCATGTCGCTACATAAAAAAGGTGTCTTTTATGTAGCAACACTACCCCTCTAGCCCCATCAGGCGGCTCTTTAGGTCGTGCCTTACGGTCTTCCCACTCCTGACGCTCACTTGGCTACCAGATTTAAGGAACATTAGTACTTGTCCCGGAGGTCTAGGGTTCGAATATGGGAAAGGCAAAAATCCATTATCGGGAGTGGGAAGACCGTAGGGCACGACCTAGAGAGCCGCCTGATGGGGCTAGAGGGGTCGTGTCGCTACACTTAGTGTACCTAGGACTTTTCCTGCACACTTAATTAGCATTGTTAGATCACAACACACCTTAACTTCTGAACCCTTTGTCATTATCAAAACACAGGTTTGACTTTGGTGCTTCCGGCAGCAACAGAGGACTCTTCTCTCAATTTATCTTTCACCATATTAGTGATCCAAGTTGCATCAACTTTAGGATGTCCTTTAGTACGTGGATTATTCTCACCATATGTATGTTGCAGGTTACATTTCAGATCCCAAATATACTATCTGTTTTATATTTGAAGCATAAATTCTTCATCCACAGCTTCTTTCACTACAAATAGCAATAACCTTCTCACTGACATTTTTTCTATATAAAAACGGGCATCTTGTAGCAACATCATAGTTTTTAACACATCTTCTAAAATCAGCAACTTCCTTGAATTTTTCTCTTCGCCATGAATGCAATTAATCCAAATCTATAGTATTCGGCAACAAAGTCTGTTCGATCTTCTCATCACTCCTAGATTATATGTGTTCATCCTCAACTCTTACCAATTTGATATAAAATTATTAAGATGCACCAAACACAAATAAGTATAAAATAAGTACATACCATACATATGTAATGAAATATATTGGATTTAAATAGAGTAATATTGTCAAATAAACTATATCATATACAATTATGCCAGAAGTAACATAACATATTATTAAAACCAAAATATGAAGAGAGATATAATATATTTTACCTCTCAAAATTTAGGTTGTCAATGTATGCATTTCTACTCTCTACCCTTAAATCGATCATACTGAACTTTAAACACGTATGAAGATTTATAATATTCAAGACACCATCATTATCGTTCAAAGTCACATACATCTTATGTTGTGGCGCTATGTATTGCAGAATCATAGATTCGGGAGTAATCTCCGTATATTTTTTGCCAAGACTCACAAATCCAGCAAACTACAACCACTGAAAATTGAAATCACAAACAACTCATTCTTGCACTGACAACTACCCAAAAAAGCAAAGTTGCAAGGCCCTATTCCAGATTCCATTTTCGACCTAATCCACAAAAACATAATATTCTATTCAATAGTATAAAAACTGAAGATCATTATTCATATACAAATATAAGACAATTTTTTTTCTCCAAATCATTCTAAAAATTTGAACAATAATTATATTCAAGCATTAAAATATAAAAATTGAGGAGAAACTATTATAATCGAGTACGCTAAGTAATTTCCTCAGAATTCCTAAAAATTGAACTATTTCAAGTATTAAACCTATTTTAAGTACTAAATCATTATAATGTATCATGAAATACTTATAATCGAGTACTCTAAGCAATTAAAAAAACACTCTATGGAATAGATAAAACACAAACCTAATCAGAAAATTAAACCCTTAATATTGAGCATCAAATCTGGCAGCTAACAAAAAATACACACATGATCCTTAAATTAAACCCTAAATATTAGGCATCAAATCGACAATTAACCAAAAGCACATACACAATCCCAAACTAAATCCTAAATATTAGACATGAAATAGATAGCCAACAAAAACATACACACAATCAAAAAAATTAAACGCAAATCTCATGGAATCATTCAATCGAAAAAGATCAAACACATACTCATTGATAAAGGTGTGATCGTCTCTTCAATTTTGGCCTTCAATGTATCAATAAAGGCCTTGTTCGTCGATGATTTGGATTTGGAGAAGGAAGACGGTATTGAGTTAGGGCAAGAAGGCGTTGGCAGTTGAGACTTCGGGCGGAAAAGAAATTTAAAGCTTCAAATGATAAATAAGTGAAACATTTAGACTGAGAAGTAATGAAGAAATTTACAGAACTTGGAATGACTTCGATCGAAACTTGCTAACTCCGTCAATGAGTTTTAACTAAAATCCATTGATATAGTTTGGGGATTTGAATTTCTTAAAATTTGACATATAATGAAAGAGATGAATATGTAGAAGGTAGATATGATATATAAGTACGATTCTAAGTCTCGTAAATAAAGTTATGGTCTTGTGCAAATAGACATTGAGACAATATGGTATTAAATTTAAATCATGAGTACTATAATAAAAAGTTCATCACATATAGCACCAGAGCGGTGATGAAATTTATATTCCAACACCAAAATAAAAAGTTCTGCACCACAATGGTGCAAGAATATTGATCCTGTCGCAAAGTGAGATGGAATCTCCAAGAATGGGATGGTCCTCCGAGCGCCACGAACTGCTGGTGTTGGCTCCGATCTATGAGAAAATGACCGTTAGCAAACTCGCCGGGAAAGATCCCCGGTCAGGCCCTTCGACAGTCAAGTCAGTATCCGCAGGAATATAGTGAAGCAAAGGAAGCAGTAGACGAGAGCACAATCGCGCATACCTGCGGAAGGAGGAAGGGAGGGGCTTATATAGCCGGGGGAGCTGACAACCCCTGTCTGTGTCAATCATCTTTCAGTACCTACCTGAGACAGGGGTATAGGTGCTTGTCATCTCATGGGAAGGCACCGATCGGTGCCGTTCCGCCTGACCCGCAGAAGGGCGCCATGGCTTTGGGTGCTCGGGTAGTACAGTAGTACAGAGTTAGTGGAATATCCGCGACATGTATCACGAATGCGTAAGGCTCGCGCTGACCCTCGTATCATGGTCGTACATATGATGTCTTGGAGTAAAGGCGGCGTAAGGAAAGACCGGTCCTGAGATCGGTTACCGACCGACTGGCCCGAGTGATATCGGTCGGGTCGGGCGTACTGTCTTCGAGTGACGCAGGGTACGTCATAAGTTGGGGGCGCGGAGATGTATTCGGTTTGCCCACTCTCGTGTCACCTGGTTTGAAAGGCTGAGCTGGGGGATGTTTAAACCTAATCCACCCGACTTAGCCCTGGGTCGGGTGGCCGACCCTGGTGGCCGAGTCAGGGGACTCTCAGTATCGGCTTGCCCGACTTGCCCCAAGGTCGGGCGGTTGGTGGTTCGAGGGTTCCCCGACTCGGGGACTCCGTGGGTCGACCCTTTGTCAGTCTAACGGCGCACCTGAGCCCCTCGGTTCGCCTGGACTCCGGGGGCCTCAGTTTCGACCCTATCCAGACGCGGTGCCAGGCTGGCCGACCGAGCTACCCGGGAGCTAGGCCGGAATCAAATATAATGTTCAATATCAGTGTTTATGGTTTGGAACTACTATACATCTTTTAAGTTTTGCGACGGTTCATTATGTGATTTGCGGCGGTTCAAACTGCCGCTATTAACCATTTGCGACGGTTCTGAAATTGCCGCTATCCGTAGTATCGCCAGCCATTTTGCGGCGGTTTTGAGCAACCGCTGGTACAACCGCCGCGAATTATTTTGCGGCGGTTTGGGTGACAGTTAAACCGCCGCAAATCACTTGACTAAAAAGTCACGCTGAAAGTTTAACAACGGTTTGAAAACCGCCGCAACATGGTGAATGGTGATAGTTAATAGCGACGGTTTCAAACCACCGCAATTGGTGAATGATGATAGTTAATAGCTGCGGTTTCAAACCACCGCAAATGGTGAATGGTGATAATTAATAGCGGCAATTTTGGTGGTGATTGAACCGCCGCAAATCACTTTGTTAAAAAGCACGTTAAAATTTTAGTAGTGGTTTCCGAATCCCCGTAAACAAAAAATTTTTATAGCGATTTCAACCACCACAAAATTTATTAGCATGAAATTACAAAAATTATTGCGACGGTTTATGAAACCGTCGTTATTAGTTAACATTGTGCTCAACCAATTTGTATGCAATTTGAAATCATCACAACTAATTTAATTCAAAAGGTATTAAGAACAAACCAATACATCAATGCAAGCTAATGTCTAAGCAAATACAAATCCTTAACATAAAAAAATCTTAACAATAATAGACTTGTAATCTAAAGAAAAAAAGACTAAGGGTTAAAAGATGATGATGGTCCTTCATTTTGGGGTTCATGACTAGCCTCAGAAGAACGCCTTGCTTCTAATGGTGAGCCTATGTCTGTTGCCTGAAATTAGATAAAACGTCAATATTAGAAATTTGATCCTGTAAAAGATGTTATAAAAATACAGATGTTATATGAGACAGAACTTAATTACAAGAAAAGACATATTGCTATCAATCCATCAAATTATAGATTAGACATAAGAAAACAAAAACATATTAATGTACTTGAAAGAAAAACATTAGCCGTAATAATTAGCATAGGATAATGTACTTGAAAACAACAACCATGAAGTAAATCCACAGTAGGCCACGACCAGCAGAAGAAAACAAATTGGTCAGATTAATGTACTTGAAAGAAAAAAAGATACAAAACATTTAACATGCAGTGAAATAGCGTTAGAAGTAATAATAAGCATAGGATAATCAAGTAATTATGGCTCGCTATTTTCTCTGATAGTGTCATCAATGTTCTCTCCTCCTGCATCCCTTACAAACTTCATTGCAATATATAAAATAAGCATATAACTTGCACATTTCAATCATATGAGTTTATAAGAGTTGTGAAATTCCGAACCTCTTATTCGAAACTTTCTTTGGAAAATGACCATACTCCCTGCACAGGTACAATAACCGATCGATACGAGTTCAATAAAAAGTGCTAGTATCATGCTATAAATTTGAACTTCACCATTGAACTAAAATTTCACCAAAATGAACAAAAATAACATTTCAGAAAAACCTGGTTATACACCACCCATGCTACAATGGGCTTGAACTTGGATGTAAGATTTGCAGCAGCTTTTTTTAAGCACATATACTTTTCTTTAACCTGCAATATTTGACTAGTTAAAGATGTAACACCGATATTCTCTAGATCACAAAACATTGCAAAATTATAAGTTAAGACCTTAATCAGACATATTTTCTCAAATGCAAGAATGAAATGTCTTATATTGATTGGCAAAAATCACATAATTGAATAGTTGTTCTGGCCTTACAGCATCATAAACTAAATTTGCTCTGACTTCTGAATTTGTAATGGTTGCTAGGTACTTGATCCATTCAGCTCTCTTCAGACACCCATATACGAGATCAACAAACTCAATTACAAGTTTTTATTTCTTTCTAAGCAAACACAAGGATAGTACATGCAATGGAGTTCTTTCATCTAGAGGTACAAAAGCAACAAAATTGCAGGGTTGCTGTTGTTCTACATTGCTGATGAAATGTGCAAAGAATTGAGACAGTTGTTGCATGTCTGTCTTTCTAACTAGTTGGATACCACCACTAATGTAAGATTTGAGCAAACACTGAGAAGTAATTTGATCTGATGTCATTCCCTTGAAGCTCTCTAGGAGGCCCAACAACTACAAGTTACATGAATTAGAAAAAAAAAAGAAACGCAGACAGTGAGGGCAAGTGTCTAGACTTTGAGGTTCATGCACCTAAAGCAATTTTTACATGAATCAAAATATCAGGAAGATGTTTCGTGGGTGATAAACTAACTAGACTTTGAGCATGAAATGCTTCAATTGTATCACTCTATGCACAATTTCCCCTTGCACCTAAAGATATCATTTAGTATAACTTAACTACATAATATACATATAAAGCATATTAGATGAGTAGAACAATTGGATGCCTTATTTTCATACAAGAATTAATCAATGAAATATCATGTGAGATAAGAATACCCCTTGAACAAGATCAGCAAGACCAGCTCCAAACTCTTGAAGAATCTCTTGAAGGATTCAGATTGATTACCATTGGTAACTAAAGGATTCAGATTCAAACCCTTGAAAAAATGATAATGTAAATAAACAGAGACAGAGGGAGAGGAAATGAGAGACGGAGAGGGAGAGAGGGATACCTTGAGATGGAGAGACAGTGACGATGGAGAGACAGCGACGATGATAGCGATCGATGAACGACGAACGACGAATGATGAAAGGCGACGTCGAACGGTGAGGGCGTCGGTGTTTAGGGCTAGCACGCGAAAGGAATACGACGTTTAGGGCAAATGCGAAGCGGCGTTTGTGAGGAATGCGTCGGCATTTAGGGCATTTGTGAGGAAGTAATGGATGAAAAACTTAATTATTTAATCAATATATTAAATATTAATTGTTAATAATAATGTAATTTCTATTTTATTTATGTTAAATATACTGATCGTTATCAATTTATTAGTAAATTATATATATATATAGATATATATGATAATTTAATTAAATATTATGATGAACGGCGAATGACAAACGACAAACGATGACGACGAGCACAAACCTTTTCGTGAGGACGAGGGTGCGAACGTTTTGGTGAGGAAGCGATAGTGTTTAGGTCGCGAATGTTTTGTCTAGGGCAAACTAAATTGCTTCGAAATATTTCACGCACAAATGTCTTTTTAATTTTTTTTCATTTTAAAAAACATAAGAGTGAAAATAAACAAATATAATTTAAAATTAACAAATATGTTAAAAATTTTAAAAAAATCTAATTTGCGACAGTTGCGTAAAACCGCCGCGAAACGTTAGCATAAAATGTGACCGCCTCGTAAACCACCACTACACTACAATAAATTAGCGGCAGTTAATATGAAACCGCCACTAAATTCCATTAATTTGCAGCGGTTTTCCAAACCGCCGCAAACACCGCCGTGAAATACTTATTTGCGGCGGTTTATCATAACCGTCGCAAAACAACCGTCGCTAAATTCCGTTTTTGGTGTAGTGAGTAGTACAGAGTTAGTGGAATATCCGCGACATGTATCACGAATGCGTAAGGCTCGCGCTGACCCTCGTATCATGGTCGTACATATGATGTCTTGGAGTAAAGGCGGCGTAAGGAAAGACCGGTCCTGAGATCGGTTACCGACCGACTGGCCCGAGTGATATCGGTCGGGTCGGGCGTACTGTCTTCGAGTGACGCAGGGTACGTCATAAGTTGGGGGCGCGGAGATGTATTCGGTTTGCCCACTCTCGTGTCACCTGGTTTGAAAGGCTGAGCTGGGGGATGTTTAAACCTAATCCACCCGACTTAGCCCTGGGTCGGGTGGCCGACCCTGGTGGCCGAGTCAGGGGACTCTCAGTATCGGCTTGCCCGACTTGCCCCAAGGTCGGGCGGTTGGTGGTTCGAGGGTTCCCCGACTCGGGGACTCCGTGGGTCGACCCTTTGTCAGTCTGACGGCGCACCTGAGCCCCTCGGTTCGCCTGGACTCCGGGGGCCTCAGTTTCGACCCTATCCAGACGCGGTGTCAGGCTGGCCGACCGAGCTACCCGGGAGCTAGGCCGGAATCAAATATAATGTTCAATATCAGTGTTTATGGTTTGGAACTACTATACATCTTTCAAGTTTTGAAAATTCAGCACTAAATTGTAAAAAATAGTACTAATAAGTGGGAGCACCCTGTATGAACCTCTAAATATGTATTATTTCTCTTTGCTCAACATATAATATCTCACATAATAACATTAATCATTTACGATTAGCCCGTTTACAATCGGATGATTGTATTTAAAACGCCAACTTTACTAAAACCTCAACTACATAAAAATGAACAACAAAAAAAAAATCTAAAATAATTTTTTCTATTATAATCTATATAAATAAACAAATAAAGAACTATATCCGGTATAATATATACAAGAAATTTTGGAAGAAATCGATGAGAAAATATTGAATGAGTTGCTTTGTTGAAATCTTGATTAGTCTTCTTCAGAGAGCACCCAATCTTCAAAGTTTTAGTGGCGCCGAAGTTTTAGATCATCTTTTAGGGTTAGTCTTCCCGTCAGTATTTTTACTCACGTGGAAGCACCCTGTATGAACCTCTAAATATGTATTATTTCTATTTGTTCAACATATAATAATATCTCACATAAGAAAATTAATCATTTCGAATGATTGTATTATAACGCCAACTTTACTAAAATCTCAACTACATAAAAATGAACGAAAAAAAAATCTAAAATAATATTTTCTAAATAAACGAAAACTGTATTTGGTATAATATATCTAAGAAATATTAGAGGGAATTGACAAGAAAATACTGAATGAGCTGCTTTGTTGAAGTCTTGACCAGTCTTTCTCAAAGAACACCTAATCTTTAAAGTTTTAGTGGTGCCACGTTTTAAGATTTTCCGTGTATTTTTACCCTATTGAAATCCTGCCGAAATAGAAAGTTTTGTGATGGAATAGCGTGTAAAACAAGATAAGATAAGCACTAAGGCTCAACTTTACTTCATGTATCAGAATGAAAACAACAAATTATTATTATTTTTAATTTGTTGCTTGGATGCTTGGAAATAGGTTAGCTGTTGATGTAGGAGTAACATGGCAATAAGTGCGCCGTTTAAGGAAGGCTGAAATCTAAGTGTGTCTTTCGGCCATTAGAAAATTTACATGAGGATGACAAAAGATGATTCCTTTGTCTTTAATGCTTTGCTAATTTGTTTTAGGTTAACATAAAAATGATAAATTAGAAAATTATTAATTCGAATGTTGTGACCAACATGTAGAGAGGGAGAATGGCTTTGCTAAATTTTAACTCTCAGATCTTTAAAATAGTAATACTGTACGCGTTAATCAGCAATCAATCCCGTGGAGACATTCGAAAATTTTAATCGTGCCTATTGAGAAGTTGCCGAATTCTTTTTATTAATTAATATATATAATTTTTTGAATTAATTAATTTCGAAGATAATTAGTCAGATCCTATGGAGTTTCTCATATATATCTTTTAAATATTTTTTTATTTGGTATCATATATTTAATTTATTAATTTAATTAATGATGATTAATTTGAGCGATCAGATAGTAAGAAACTTATCAGATAATCTATCAGTACAATTACAGGGGTAAAGTCCATATTAATCTTTTTTATTTTCTATTTATTTCACAATAGTCTCTTTTCTTTTCGAAATGCTAAAATAGTCCCTCATATTTTAAAATATTTCTCAAATTCATCCTCCCATTAAATTTCCATTAAAAACAAACGAAGATAATGCCTAATCACTCATTCATAAGTCTATTTTCATCATTCCTATTTGTCACTTATCTAAAAAAAATCCTTCATCTTTATATACTGCTAAAATGGTTCCTGTTTTAAAATATTTCATAAATTCATCTTTCCTATTAAATTTCTATTAAAAATAAACAAAAATAAAGCTCATAATCCATTTATATCTCTTGTTATTTCATTTACACATTTTCTTTAGATTAAAATGTTTTTTCTTTGGACTAAATTAATTCTCAATATTAATACATATTTATTAATTATAAAGCAACAAGAAAAAAAATTACAAAAAACATAAGCGAAAAAAGTTTAAATTATAATAAGAAAAAATACAAATACTTTTATGATATGCGAGTAGACCAGGTCAGGAATTAGATAACTTCCATTCATATCATTCATCATTACAAAAATATCTCTTTAACGGGAAATAAACTAACGGAAAATATAAATAAGTGATGAGTTTTATTTTCATTTGTTTTTAACGAAAATCTAATAGAAAAGATGAATTCAAAAAATATTTTGATAAATATAAGGGATCATTTTGGCAGCTTGAAAAGCGGAGGGATTATTTTTTGATAAGTGGTAAATAAGAGCGACGAAAATAAACTTATGAATGAATGAAAATCTAGCGGGAGAATGAATTTGAGCTTATGAATGAGTGGAAATCTAACGGGAGGATGAATTTGAGAAACATTTTCTAACGGGAGGATGAATTTGAGAAACATTTTGAAACACGAGAGACTATTTTAATAGTTAAAAAAATGAGGACTATTCTGATACAAGTGAAAAATAAAAGGGAATTTTATTCCCTTACAACTATATTTAGGATGTGCTGTTTTAAAATTTTATCACCGTCGTTCAAGATCAAATCGTATTACAGGATCTACTCGAGGATTTGGTAAAATGTTCGTCCTTTCCGTAGATATTTAGCCGATCGGTAGGTTAGTGCTCATGTTCCTCTCGTCTCGTTCACTTCTCGAGCTATGGCGTCGGCAATATCCATGACGACCACTGTCTTCACTCCTTCCCCCCTCCCTTTCCAAAAACCTCAATCCGAGAGTCGCCAGATCACTGTGTTTCGGATCTTCCTTCTCGCCCTTCCTCAGGCATCAGTACCTCCTCCAGATCGGCACGAGCGAGGCGGCTGGCGGCTGAAGCTCTGCGCTCGGAGGTCAGATGGTGTCAGTTCCTTCCATCGGCAAAGCTGTTCCCTTTCTTGACTTCGAGATTTCGGTGTTCCAGAAGGAGAAGGCCACTGCCTCGGGCAACGAAGAGGTTTTCATTCCTGTCATGCACTGTGGATTTCATCTCTCTCTCCTTCGGATAAATTTTCTTTTTCCGGAGATGGTGCAAGACAAATTATGGATGCTAGTTTGACTATTAATATATCGTTTGTAGTGGAACAGATCTATTCCATTTGTTGCCGGAAGCGTTCAAAGGGACCAAGCAAATTGGTGTAATCGGATGGGGGTCTCATATACATATATAATGGAAGTAGCACTGTTTTAGCGTTATTTATATTTTTTTTCTTTTCCGTTTTTTCTCTTGCCTTATTTTTTTTCCCCTAGGTGTACCAAAAAATGAGTTTTCCCTTTAGTGCATCTTATTGTTCTCAGCTACATCTTTTATCTGTTGCTATTTCTTCGGACCTTTAATTGGATGCTAATGCTGAAACTTTATTTTTACCAATGCAAACAACAACGTGCAGCCTGGCTCCTCGTCAGTAGGAGAGAGCCCGAGACATTCCTTCTTCTCCGCGTGTCCTAGACTGCAGTCGATTTACCTTACGCTTCATCGTCCCCAGCCTACGCCACCAAGCCAACCTCCCATCTCCACCTCCTGTCGACTCACGGCGAGGGTACCCCTTCGATTTGGGCTGATGAGAGTTTGGGAAAGCAAAATCTCCACCGGCGGGGACTTACGAGATGCTCCACTCCGAATCGATTAAGCGATCATCGCCGAAGAGGGGCATAGGTGGTTTGGCGGCTATCAACCTTCCATGTTCAGATATTGGAGGTGGGTCTTCTTCCGCGACCTATGAGTGATAGGTCAAGGCTGAAACGACGACGATGCAGCTGCTCCGGGTAGGGTTTTGGTTTATTTCGGACGAACTAGGGATGCCACTACTTGTGAGATGGGATTCCCTAGCTTGAACTGACCGGGATTGTTCTTAGGACATATCAGCTCTGCTGTTCGAGAGCTAAGTGCGTGGGATTGGAGCTGGGGTTTCTCGCCAGCCGGTCTTTCACCAGGGGTTGGCCTCCACTGCTGAGCCAGTGGCCACATCGGGAGGATGCTGGGTTGATTGTTGAGGACTCCGATCTTGGCAGATCTGGGATAGGGGAGTCTTGCGCGTGAGCCACAGGTATGTTTTGATTTGTTCATTGATCTGAGAAGTTAGGGTTTGGGAATTCTGTTTTGGATCTCTACCTATGAATTCAATTCTGGTTTCTGTTTTGAATTGGTTTGTGATCATGGTTATGGTTGGGTTTCTTAGTGATTTTGGATCCTTAGAGGTTAGATCGAATAGCCTTTGGAATCAATATATGATTGCTGTGATTTTATTCTGTTGAGTTTGGTATTGATTTTATGTTAGCTGAGTTTGGCTTAGCTTCTATGGAAGCTGGTGGTTAGTTCCATGAGGTGTAGGGTATTGTGTTTGGATTTGCATGTGTACCGTGAGCTAGCCTTGTGCTAGAGTATCTGCCGTGAAGCTCCATTTGGAGTAGAGGCAAATGGTGTAGTTATAATTGAGGATTTATCACTATTACTGAGGTGGCTATGGGAGAGATTTGGAACCAAAATTTATTAATCCTTGAGCTGCTGTGAGCTAAGAGATAGAAGAGATAGAAGTTACTTGACTTGGGTTTAATATTTGGGTTAAGTCTAACTTGAGCCAAGGTTTGATCCCAATTAAACTTAGCGTGTGTCGCTTAGCTAAATTTATTAATCGGATAAGTAGCTAAGTTGGGTCTTTGATGCATGACACTGATCGGTTGCAGATATATTTGGACGGATGTTTTCTTCGCGTACGAGCACCTACATTGGAGGCGGGTACCTCTGACTTATCTTCTAGATTAGTCATAGTTTATATGCTTGATATGCTTTGTTTAACAATAGGGTAATGGATTGTTATATATCTCTTCTATTTGTTTTGTTGATATTGTTTATGCTATATCTGACATGTGATACCTATACCTTTAGGACTTAGGCTATGGTGCATTTATCTATGATCCTTGCATATCATGTTGATATAGGTGGATTAGATAGTGGATGCTGTTTGACCAGTATCATTCATTATCGTGCACTGTGCATCACTGTCGATCGGGGGCCCCCTTGTGGGTGAGTCAGGTCGACAGTCATACTGACCTACCCATACGACCACTCATGGGTTAGTGGTTGACGAAGTATGGGTAGTGTGCTCTATGCTGCTCCGCTCATGCACTCATGGATTAGTGAATCGGAGCGTGGTAGCAGGCAGGCGTCCCTCCTTGAGTTGTCCATATACCAGGATATGAGAGGGAGAGGTCTCTTCCCTATTTATATACATGGGGTAGGGGTAACACTCAGATAGAGATATCCTCTAGAGATGACCTGGGGTAGATAGAGATGTCCCCCGGATAGGGCATGAAGTAGGGGTGTTACACCGGCAGCATTCCGTTTACTCGATTGCTCAGGAGTAGTGATGGCAGAGTACGGACGACAGTCACAACCCTACGTCAGAGGGTGACCTCCGCTCAGCTTCCTCCCGTACATAGATGACGATGTCTGACCGACGGTAGGGGTGACCATGTCATTGCACCATGTACATACACATATTTTGCATTTGCCTATGCTTGTTATACTTGGATGCTGCATATGATTGACATGCACATACAGGAGACCTATGTCTGGTTTTGGCGACCCCACTACATTGGTATGGTAGTTTTCTACTCCTCCTTTCAGATGTACTTATCACTTCCTGTACATGTGTTATTTCGATAGCCTGTTACTACTATTGCTAACTTAGACTATCTTGCAGATCTGATGAGATATCCGCTGAGTACTGTGAACTCACTCCGTTAGCTCCTTGTTTTTATTTCAGGATGATCGATCGGAGTGCCCGACAGCCTGTCCTAGCTCGCGTATCTTCGAGACGATTCTCGGGGTTGTCCTTGTCTTTTGATGGTGGTACATGTTGGTACCCTCCTCCTGTTCATTTTGTCTTTTCGTTTCCGCTGTTGTATTCATGTTCTGTATGAGTTGTCTTGCATGACAGTATAGTTGTATTTTTGTGTGCCATGGAGGCCTTTATTTCATTTTGTTTTGTCGTAAGTCGTATCGGTACGCAACTTTTGTCGTTGTTTTCGTATTCGTTTCTTTTTCAAACATTTGTTCCAGCCCTATAGGCTGCGATACAAGCGTCTGATGTAGTCGTAGGGGTTAGGTTTCTGAGTTGTCCGGATTGAGGGAGTGACGGTCCAGTCATTATCGAATGGGTAGCTCCTCGGGGCGTGACATTCAACAACTAATTGTGTACCAAATCATGTCATATTGATTTGCTCTTATCATTATAATTTACCATAAATTTTTATTTTGTTTTTGAGAGGAAATTCTAAATCATTGCTCTCTTGTTTTAGAGCTTCATTAATTGTCATGACTCTGGTCTCTTGAATTTTTTGTTCATACTTCATGCATTCTTGTAAAATATCATACTCATTGTAAAGTGTTTAGCAAGTTCTTTTTTCTTGTGATGATTTCTACCTCATAGCTCTTTTTTCTTTGGATACCTAACCTCAAATTATTATTTTTTTCTCCTGTTTACTAGGGTCCTGCCCAAGCACAGAATTTAAGAGATTCACTTACTGCAGTGAATTCAGACATTGTGGTCAAGGTAACTATATGTTTTATTTCTTCAAACCTCTTGGGTTTTTGAATTGACAAACTGATTGGTCAGGATCAAGATTTCACGACCTATATACTTGAAACTTAAATAGTGTAGCTCAAGACTAGTTAGCCAATTTCATAGTGTGCAATGATTCTTTTCCACTTGGGATTAATTGCCCTTATTCAGGTATCGGGACAACTGATCAAGAATTTTCATTATTTTTTCGTTAATTCTTAATTGAATAATGAGGATTTTTTATTATGATCTAAACATCTGATTTATTTATCTTTTCATCTTCTTCTGTACACATGATTGTTCAATTCCTTGCCAGGGTTGACGAACTTCCTGACTGATATATAACATGCCACCTATCAGTTTTCTGTTTCTTGTAGGCGTTTCTCTCTAAATATGTACTGCACTTCTCTTTAGTCATTATGAAAATAAATTGCTTAAGAATACTTGAACTTTTTCTAAAATTTCCTCTTATATTTGGGATTCTTTGGTATTCAAACATTTGCAGATTGGTCTAAGAAAAGGTTCTCGGTCTTTTGATGAAGCACGCGCTGCTAGATTCGCTCAAGAAAATGGAACCTTTGGTGATATCTGCGATTTATAGCTGCATAACTTGCTCTATCACACAATAAAATCAGGTCAGCAACTACGAAGCCTATTGTTGACTGAGCAATTTTATCAATATCAAGTTCGCTTCTAATTTTCATCTTGCTTATCTGAATAGACAAAATTTCTAATCTTCATTTTGATTAGGGGCAGACAGAGCAATCTCAAGGTGAAATATTTTTTTTTTCTCAGCTCAGAGCGCAGAAAATCTGGATCATCAGTAACACCGATGACAATAACATGATCAACTTTAGTATTATCTAACATATACTTTGCCCAACTTAAGTCAATGGCATGTATATCTTCGATGATGACTATTGAGGGATATACATTTGCCTTCTGGAAAATATGCCGTATATATTTTTCAGATACATTATAACAGTAAATAAATATAAGACTTGAAAAAATAAAAACATAGTGTAGATAAACTGATTGATATATCAGGTAAGATACTTACCCAACAGAATTTCAGTTCGATCAATCTTGTACATTGGTCTTCCAGTCTCATAAGTCATAGCTTTTGAGATTGTCGACTTTCTAAATCCAGGTGGTCCATGTATTAAGATTGATCTTCCTAGTGAAATCCCTATTGACATTGTCAGCACCGGTTGTAAAGGAAAATTAAAACACGCGTTATCAAGGGATTTCACTAGTAAAATCAATCTTAATACACGAACCACCTAGATATGGAAAGTTGACACTCTCAGAAGCTATGACTTATGAGACTGGAAGACCAATGTACAAGATTGATCGAATTGAAATTTTGTCTGGTATGTATCTTACCTGATATATCAATCAGTTTATTTACACTATGTTGTTATTTTTTCAAGTCTTATATTTATTTACTGTTCTAGGTGTATCTGAAAAGTATATACGTCATATTTTCCAGAAGGCAAATGTATATCCCTCAGTAGTCATCATCGAAGATATACATGCCATTGACTTAAGTTGGACAAAGTATATGTCAGATAATACTAAATCTGATCATGTTATTGTCATCGGTGTTACTGATGATCCAGATTTTCTGCGCTCTGAGCTGAAAAAAAAATATTTCATCTTGAGATTGCTCTGTTTACCCCTGATCAAAATGAAGATTAGAAATTTTATCTATTCAGATAAGCAAGATGAAAATTAGAGGCAAATATGATATTGATAACATTGCTCAGTCAACAATATGCTTCGTAGTTGTTGACATGGTTTTATTGTGTGACAGAGCACGTTATGCAGCTATAAATCGCATAGTGGACAAAAAAGTTGATTGCTCGAAGAAAGCTCTCAACCATTAGGATAATGAGTGGTTGAACGTCACACTGCTTGACTTTGATGTAAATTTGAAAATTAAATATTATTAAAGAAGTTTAGTTGATCTGTCAAAATATCATGTCTAAAATATAGTGTATTTCATTTTCATGGATGGAAAACTTTATCGTTGATGGATGATTGTTTTGTCGTCTTTGAGGAAATGTTGTTGGGTCAAGTTTGTGTTGAGTGCGAGTTGTCTCCTATACAGATTGTTAAAGAACCATCATATCGACTTAGGGATGGTACTTAATTTAAACAGGGTCCTTATTTTGATTTGTTTATGTGATGGTTAACTAATTGTTTGGGTTGTCTTGCATTGTGTAAAAAAAATGTTTTGCATTGTCGCAATGCATTCAAATTAATTCTTCGTATTGTGGACCATCAAAATGTCTTTTGCAGTTAAGCACTGAAAATGATTCAACCTTTATTCGCGAAAGAATTTTCTCCAACACCAAATATTACATGGGATGATGTTGGCGGTCTTAAATCTGTGAAACATAAATTGGAGTATTGTGTAATTGACCGTATAAAGAACCCTGAGTTTATGAGGTAAATTTTTAATAATAATTTTCGTCTTGTGCGCACAAGAAAGTTTTTCTTTTTTTCAACTATTGTATTATGTTTTTTTTTATTATTTGTGATTCTCTCATATAATTGCAGAGACACAAAACCAAATATTCGCCTGGATATTTTGTTCATTATATCACAAGATTTTGTTAACTTTTTATTTTAGTTTTCATTAAATTTTGATGCAACAAAAAACTTCCCTTGAGTCCAATCAATTAGCTTATTCCATGTGGAGGAAACACTATATTCCATCTGTACAAAATACAACCAACTTTTTTACTGGCTTTCAACTGCTAGCCATTTTGGCTTACCATTTGAATCCAAAGTTTAAATTGATCATACAGTCGGCGACAATTATTTAAGTGTCCATATCTTTGTGCCAAACTTGATCTCCATCAGCAAATTTCTAGAGCAACCAAACCATTTTTAGAATTATAATGAATAAATTCACGAGTATCAGATGTATTTACACTAAATTTGTCATTTGGTCTAATAGATGGATGCTTTAGTATGCGAGCATGACAGAGAGCACGCATGGGGGATTCATTCAAAACTAATCATGGTTTGATTGCTAAAGCCCTTATTAGTTATGAGTTGAAATTTGCAACTTTACATATTATTTTTTTCTACTCAGCCACTCAACCACCCTGTCAAATTCTATTTTATGGAGAATGGAAATAGAAAGTTTTCACAATGCTGCTTGTTACTCTGGTCAATAGTGCTTGTCCATCGATCTCAGTTGTCATGTAATTTTTCTCAGCTATAATACATTATAACTATTTGTTTGTAGCCTTCATGTAAAAGAGAGAATCTGTTAACTTGATATTGTAGTTTTAATAAAAAAATTTATGTATAAAAAACTTCACATGAACCCAACCATTTAGCTTATTCCAGCGGAGAAAACAATTTTGCTCCATCTATACAAAATACAAACCATCTTTTTTATTGGCTCTCAATCGCTAGCCATTTTGGCTTGCCATTTGAATCTAGAGTTGGAACAGATCATCCAACTGAGCTGGCGCTTGACGGCTACTTAAGTGTCCATATCTTTATGTCTAATAACTCGAACTCTTTTTGTAAATTTCAGAGCATGCACATCATTTTTAAAATTATTATGAATAAGTTCATCAGTATTTGATGCCTTCTATTGTTCCAACAGGGGAAGGCTCCGGGATGTAATTGTGTGGAAGACTCTGCACTGGAGGTTCAACAACAATTTGTTCAAACAGCAATTTATCCAATTTTGACTTCTAAATTCCTTTTACTAGTTACAGTTGCAATGTGCAACTTATTATTTTTTAATTTTTTCTTTCGCTTAACCACTGTTAATCATGCAGCTTTTTCTAGAGTTACAGAAAGGCGAACAAAAAGGCATCTTTATCATTACTGCAACGAATAAGTATGTCTGCATTGTCTTCTCTTTATTTGTAAGGACTCATAGATACTTATAAACTAACAATAACCTTTCCAGACCTGATCTTGTGGATCGTTCTCTACTAAGAAAAAGAATGATGAGACATTTAATATATGTCCCATTGCCGAGTCTTGAAGACAGATTTCTAATATTAAAAGCAGTTTCTCGTAACATGTCAATTTCAGAAGACGTAGATTTAGCTGCCCTTGCAGATAAATGTTCTAATTTCAATGGTGCTGATCTAGGTCTTTTTTCTTGTTATGATACTGTCGTTGTTTGTTCGATCAATTTTGAAAGAAAAGTTGATCAATTCTTAACAAAGACGTATATAACTGACTTATTGCCTTATGCTTTAGTTGTGGATGTATCTTCGTCATTTTAAACAGTAACTCACTAAAGGATTTGCCCACTTGCAAATTAGACATTATCAAAAATTTCAAAATGTTTTTTTGTCTTGAGCATCCCTCAAATGCATTTTGGAAAGGTCTATTGATTTTTATTTTTTTAATGTAGCCTTATTTATCATAAAACATCGTTGCATAGTTTTGTAAACTTAATAATATTTTAAACTTTTATTCTTATTCACCAGATGAAGGAAGTTGTTGATGCTGCTACTACTGAAATTACCATAAGGGCATCACACTTTGAGGAAGTTCTGCGAACAATCACTCCATCTATTTCTGAGGAGGTAATCCGAGAAAATTTTAGACTACTTATTCGTATGTTTGTAAGCGTGTAGCAATCTCTCAAATTTATTAGTGGTATTGAAAATTTTTCTCTAGACTTGCGATTGAGGAATACAGATCTTCAAATTGTGTTGGGCATGTAGAGCAACTTCATGCTTGTTATTTCTGTTTTGTTTCCTTCATTTGTTTTACCACTTTATTTCTATTGGCGCTTTCATTATGCCCTTTGTTGATGTTTCCCCATAACCAAGTTTATACTTTTTGGAGCAGGAAAGGGATTATTACATGCAATTATCAAAGCGGTTCTCGAAGATGTCTGTAAACTACTGATTTTTTCACATGCCCAGCCACCACAATATGAGTCAACAAAGCTCCCAGACTTTATGGGACGTTTGAACATTTAGTATTAGTCTATGAGCTTAGTCTTTAAACATTGTTTTCCTCAGAACTTAATCTAGGAATTTAGACTTTTGAGCTGAATTTAGTCTTAAGATTTTAGTCTCCAAACTTGAGGGGTTTTTGGAACATTTAATAATAGTCTGTGAACATAGTCTCCACGTTTTGTTTGCTTCTGAACTTAGTCTTAGCTTAGACTCTCAATCTGGCTTTATTTAGCAATCTAGTTTCTCAACTTGAGTCGCTCTCTAATAGAATTTAGTTTTTCAATTTGACTTGGTCCTTGAACTAAACTGAAATAAATTTCTGAACTAAACTTCAGACTTTTAAATGGTTGTATGCTCCCATATGATGATTTCATGTTTTTCCACCCTCTAAAATTCAGAAAAGTAGCTCTTGAACTGTTCTATTTAGTTTGAAGTGGGATCCTATTGCCGTAAAAAGTGGTCACAAATTCTCAAAGATAAAGATAGTCTCAGAAAGTGTAGTTGGCGTTCCACCAACAATATCTCGATACAAATGAAATAAATAAGATTATTAGTTCGGAGGTTATAGTTAGTGTGTGTGAAAGCGGATATTGATTTCGTTAGGTTTTAATCCTTAATTTTAAGGTAGTGACAATATACGTGTTAATTTTAATTCTTAATTTTAAAGTAGTAATAATGTACATGTTAATTATTAGTCCATCTCGTGATAACATCTTCAAATCATTCAAAGGATCAACACCTTTTGGATTTGTTTTTATATAATAAAAGCTTAGGACTGACACACGTTAAGTACAAAAAACCTAAACAGGTATGTGACAGAATAAAAGAGGAAACGGGACAATGAATACATATGTTACTGTTGCTTCACTGGTAATAAATTTTCTTAGGATGGACTGATAGTATAAGTCGTTGTCATCATAAGATTTGAAAGTTAAATTTTGATGAAGTTTATTTTTTCTTATGCATTAGTGATCCTGTCGCCGAGCGAAATGGAGCCGCAACCGGATGACAGTGTAGAGAGGAATGACGTGGACGCTGACTGGATGTCCTCGCGCAGAATGGCAGCGGATGGGGGGTGTCCTTCGACCGGAAGTAGGTAGACGTCGCCTGGTGAAGCTCCGACCGAATGGACGTAGACCTACCGAGGAAGATGACCGTTAGCAACCTAGCCGGGAGACGTCCCGGCAAGGCACTCCGACGGTCAAGTCAGTACTCCGATGAACAAGGAAAATAATGGAGCACTGGAGATGAGAGGCTTCGCGCGTACCTGATAACGAGGAGGGGAGGGGCTTATATAGCCGGGGAAAAGGACCAAGTCTGACATGTGTCAGGATCTTCTGACAGGGTCAGGGGATTTTGGTATGGTTATGTTGATTTGAGTTTGACCTGTGTCAGGATTCTCTGACAGGGTCAGAGGATTTGAGTATGGTTATGTTGATTTGTAACCAATATTCTTTGTCGTATACGATTTGTCTTATGTGAGGACAAAGATCGGTTCCTGTACGCCCCCTACCGGCGCCGTCTGACACCAATGACGTGACAGGGAGTGTCAGTTCATACGAGTGGTGACAGCCTGTTATCTGCAGCTGGTGCAGGTGTATTTTGTCTTTACCCCAGGGTGATTCCGAGAGAGTGCCCGAGTGGACACCGGGACGGCCTGCCCGGCTGGATATCAAGTATGGGTGTAAAGGACTGCCGGGCGGATGTACTCGGATGGACGAGTCGTGTAAGCCTTAATGTGGCCGGGCGGAAATACCCGGACGAGCGAGGCGTGTAAGCCTTACTGTGGCCGGGCGGAAATACCCGGACGAGCGAGGCGTGTAAGCCTTAATGTGGTCGGCCTGGTTTGACCGGTCGGATGAACCGCTATATTTATTTTAACCAGCCGCCTTGAGTCCGACCGGCCGGCGGAGACCCTGGGCCCGACCAGGATGTTTGTCGAGTTGGCTACCCGTACAATGACGTGGACCCTGAAATTATCCAGGCCGTTTGCCACGTTGGTTGTCCGTACGGTGCCAAAGATAGGGCGGGATCAATAGCCTTCCCCTCAAGTCTAGTCGAAGGAGGCGATCAGTCCGACTGACTGGACTACAAGTGTGTACAACCATTCTGCGGCCGAGCGATTTTTGCCCTTTTAATATCCGGCCGGCTTAACACGATGCTCAACAGCTGGTGCTGAGTATGCCTGCCCTGTCTGGGCGGAAGAAGATTGTTAGTCGAGAGGGGCATGGGCCGCCACGCGCCATCTTGTTAAGTGAAGACGTCCGACCGGACGAGGAGTACTGGGGGAGCGTGGGCCGCCACGCATTCCCGACTAGCCATTGACATGATGAAGATGTCCGGGCGGATGAAAATTTTGACCGGAGGAACGTGGGCCGCCACGTCCTCGTACATTGTCCTGCGTAAGCAGAATAACCATTCCCGACTGAAGGGAGCGTGGGTTGCCACGCGTCCGTACATTGTGAATGCGTCCGACCGGACGAGTGTTGTTAGTCGATGAGAGGTATGCTGAATACGTTTGGGCGGGAGAGCTTTTGCCTTGAGTCGCAAGAAATGTGGGGTGCCACGCGCCCCAAGACGATTTTCTCGTGATTGCCCGAGTCAGTCAATTAATGGAGACGCGACATTCTAAGTCGAATGAGGTGATGTGACACGCCCGAGGCGACTGGCGCCTTAACGGCATCACCTCCGCTTTAATGATCCGGGCCACGTGGCGCACGCTGATTGGCCGATCGGGATGCGATTTATCCCCATGATTACGAGCTTTTAATGGCCATTAACGCGCGTAATTCTTTCCGCCACGCGGCAGCTTCCGGCTGGCCGGCATGACGACGCGCCCTGTCGCCGCTGCAGGCGACGTCAGCGCATGCGGCGCGTCTTTTCGAGGCTGGTCGTGGGACGCCTCAACGACATGGATGAGGCGATCGCCGTACACGTGAATCGCCATCGGACGGTCGCCCTTCTTTCGGCCTAGCTATAAATAGGCCTCCATATTCACAGAAACCCTCATTTGCTCTTCGCTGTTCTCTCCCTACCTCTGCGCTTCTCGCCGTCTTCGTATGTCGCCGCCGCTTTCCTGCCTCTCCGTCTGCTTCATACTCCTTTTCGTCACCACCTACGGTCAGATTCTCCCCTTTTCTTCCCTTTCCTTCTGCTCCATGTCAGACGGCGCCGGTAGGGGGCGTACAGGAACCGATCTTTGTCCTCACATAAGACAAATCGTATACGACAAAGAATATTGGTTACAAATCAACATAACCATACCCAAATCCTCTGACCCTGTCAGAGAATCCTGACACAGGTCAAACTCAAATCAACATAACCATACCAAAATCCCCTGACCCTGTCAGAAGATCCTGACACATGTCAGACTTGGTCCTTTTCCCCGGCTATATAAGCCCCTCCCCTCCTCATTATCAGGTACGCGCGAAGCCTCTCATCTCCAGTGCTCCATTATTTTCCTTGTTCATCGGAGTACTGACTTGACCGTCAGAGTGCCTTGCCGGGACGTCTCCCGGCTAGGTTGCTAACGGTCATCTTCCTCGGCAGGTTTATGTCCATTCGGTCGGAGCTTCACCAGGCGACGTCTACCTACTTCCGGTCGAAGGACACCCCCCACCCGCTGCCATTCTGTGCGAGGACATCCAGTCAGCGTCCACGTCATTCCTCTCTACACCGTCATCCGGTTGCGGTTCCATTTCGCTCGGCGACAGGATCAATTAGTTACTGTTTGAATAAATAATTTTTGTGATTTATCTTTATCTTTGTTTTGTTTTATTGTTTTTTTTGGTTGACTTTTGTATTAGAGAGGGGTGCATCACTTTTTACCATCTAATTTATTAATAAAATTAAGTCATGGTACAGTTATAAATAAATACAAAAAATTACCCAAATATTATCTATCATTTTCGATCAACAGATGCGAGTTCTCGATGACCTTTAAACTATAGAAGCATCTTCGTAGGTGATAAACCCAAAACCCCCAAGTGGCGATTTTTAAGTATCTCCAAATCTAAGTGTTTAACAAATGCTTATGCAATACAAAAAAATAAAAAAATGCTTTGCCATAAATGAAACAAAATATTCATTGATTTGCAAAGCCATATTAATATTCATGTTATTCCATGTTTAACAAATTGCATAATAAAACATGTCGAGAGAGAGAAAAAAAAAATAATTAACGAGATTTTTTCAACCTCGAGCGATCGATCCGTCTCCACGGAAGTTTTCCACCGGTCGTTAGAGTAAATCGGAAAGCGCTCATGGTGGGCGGTCTAAAAGTCCAGCGTCTCAGGGTTCGTGTCTCATTTGAAAAAAAAAATTCTTATAAATATGTCGTAGCTGGGATCGAATCGTAAATGTCTGTGATAACGATTAGTCGCCTTATCGCTGTACTATAACCCCGGAGGAGAGAGAGATAGGGAGAGGGTGACATGAATATCTATCACAAAGAAATAAAGAAATAGAATCGAAAGTCAAAGAAGATTTTTCCAGAGTCAAGCTTCCACGCAGAGGAAAAAAGATGCATGGATCATCCACACCCTTATCGAGATGCTGATAGGTAAGGTGTTTTTAATGCGATGGATTGATGATTAATATATAGATATGTTATCATGAGATTTGAGTGTTAAAATTTGGCAAAGTCAATGTGCCTATCTTTTCCATACATTAACTGTAGCATTCGGGCTAATAATCTTCGTGATTTATCTTTTCTGTATTGATCTTGGGACAGATTAATGAAGACGTTAAGGACGAGTGAATTCTCTTTTATCACCATGATCAAGGTATAGGCTATTAAAGCATATTCCTAAGGCCCCTATAAAAATAGAGCTCATTTTATTATAAATTTTCATCATTAACTTTTAGAAAATCTTTAATTGTTAAGTTATCAATTTTAATTTATCATTGCAATCATAGGTGCATGTTTTTCATTTTTCAATCTATCTTTTATTTCCATATTAATTACATTTTTTATTTTCATCTAAAATTCAATCTACCAACTCAAATTTATTTTATCTTTTCTATGACATTTTATACTTAGACAATATTAATCTATTTAATTATATGCCTTATTTATAAAACCTATTGCCTAATCAACTATTTCACTCATTACCCTTTCCTTTTTAATACCTTTAAAAAAATCTTATCCACCATGATCTCATTCTCTCAAATTTTTGCATTTCTCCTCCCTCCCTCCCTTGCTCGTGATTTTCTAAGCGGATGTCCTTCTCTTCTCTCGTCGATAATATTTTTTTATTTTATTTCTTCTTCCTTAATGATCCCGTCGACAAGCAAAGACCGGTTCTCGTGCGGATGACTCGGTCTGACCAAGACGACCTGGTCTACTGTAACTCGGGGGGTCGGGGTCGGGCTCAACTACGGATCAGATCTCAAGCACTCGGCTCGGACCAAAATGGAACTCACGAAGTGGTGGTGTGGTTGCAAAATAGCAACAATCCCATTTTTGGAGTCCCAAGGGGGGTTTATATAGGGGAGGGAAATCTCTCTGCCTTGTCAGAGCTGTCATGTCTCATTAAAGAATGGTCAGTTGGCAGACTGAACTAATGGCAGTCTTAGCTGCTCTGTGAGACTGCCACAGCCGCCTGACAGTCTGTCTAGGTTATCCCCTCTGACCCTATTAATGTTGGTGGTTTTGTTAGGTCATGATTATGTCAAAAATTATCTTCTGACAATGGGGAGATTCGGATAATCTTTACTGCTGCTGCGACCCTTCACTCACTCTTGGTCGGCCACCCTGGGTCGATTACCCTGTCACTCTGGGTCGGCCACTCTGTCACTCTGGGTCGGCCACCCTGTCACTCTGGGTCGGCCACCCTGTCACTCTTGGTCGGCCACTCTGGGTCGGCCACTCTGGGCCAGTCGGCCACTCGGGGTCGGCCAGTCGGCCAGTCGGGGTCGGCCAGTCAGGGTCGGTCACCCTGGGTCTGTCACTCTGGGTGACCCCGACCGGGAGACCACGCCTGAGAGGCCTATTGCTTACCGAACACTCATGAAGAGATCTGACAAAGCACTTCTGCTTTATCCCGACTAAACTTTCCCGACTGGTGATCCCCGATCGCTAAAGTTCTCGGCCGGGTACGTTTGCTTGGGTGCCACTGATTGGGCCCCGTCTCAAGTTGCTTCGAATCCTGATCCTCTTAGTCATATCAGTATCTAGCGCACTAATCCGATACTGAACTCGACCCATTTTGTCTGACCCAGACCCAATCCGACCAGGCCTCAGCTCCAAAAACTTATCCGACCGGATCACTTAATAATTAAGAATAAAAACATAAATTATAATGATGTTATTTTAAAATATCATTTTTTTCAATTTTTTTATGTTAGGAACTCTAGATTTTTATTAATCATAATATCAAATTTAAAATTATTCATAATAAAATTTGATATTTATTGATTATTCTTTGGTACTAGAAAGTAAAATACTATTGATATTTCCTTGGGATAAAAAAGAATTATGAGATATTTTTTATTGTTATGTGTAAATGATAAATTATGAAGGGACCAAACATTACTAGGAAAAATCTAAATAATTTCTTACATAGTGTTTACACAAAATGGATAGAAATTGAGTTTTTTTTTATCGCATGAATTCTAAAAATGAAAAAGAACTCTTAGCCGCATGAATTCTAAAAATAAAATAAGAATTCGAATAGAGAAAACAAAAGACATGATCTAGTTTCATTGAAAATATGACATAATAAAATAATATATAAATATAAAGATAAGGAACCTGATTGAAAAGTCATCGTCATTTTCCTAGCGTCGTCGGCTTGATCCTTGTGGAAGAAGATGCAGCGGAAATAAGAAGGAGAATCTTCCAAGGGGCTTAGAGTTAACAACGCTGAAATAACTCTAGGTCAACGAGGAACCAAGAATTCTGTCAAGATGATGTCCTAAACTCTTAGGGATCTCCCTTTATATGGGAATCCAATCTATTATCAACCTATAGATGATAATAGATTGGGCTAAAGGAAACTACACATTAAACCCACATCCAATAATTTGAAACTCAATAAACATAAGTTAGTTCACTTTAAAGGATTTATATTGTATTTACATGTGTAACTCACAAATAAACCCATCTAATAAGGACAATACTATCCAACAATCTCTCACTTGGGTTATATGTGAGTTGTATGTTAAATACAAGTAAAACTTTAGTTGGTATCAAATTTTATGGGTATAAGATACCCCTATAAACAATCTAGTTTATTAACTTCATTGGTATAGAACTAAAAAGGTCATGGTTACTGTATACAATCATAATAAGCCCCAAACAATAATCACAATATTAATATCATTAACGACATAGATCAAGATGCAGATACATAGAGTAGAAATTATATAAAATGTGATAATTACATATCAATTTTTAACTAGTCCAAAGTGACTCAAAAGAGTGATCATTTTTGTAAATACCTTATGCTAAACTGTAATAGCAAATAATGATCCAAACTTTATGATTCCAAAAGAATCTGTATCATATTTACAAATACCAAATGCTAAACAACAGTAGTAAATCATGATATCATATATAGAGTGTCAAACAAATATATGAATTTTCATTAATATTTTGAAATTTAAATACGTATGATAATCAAAATAAAAATGTTTGTCTTTATTAATATAGAGCAATAAAATAAATATAGACTTCCATTAGATGACTTCTTCTCTCATAAGAAGAACTTCCATATACACAACATGCACATGAAACACCTTAGACACCAAGCTCTTGCTGAGTGGATCGACCAATATGGAATTTGTGTGGATGTGCTTTAACATAATCTGATGACTCTGAACTCTCTTTTTAATCTCTAGAAACTTGATATCGATGTGCTTGGACTTCGACGAACTGCTGTTGTTCTTGGCATAAAGTTCTGCAGTTTTATTATCACAAGAGATTCTTAGTGGCCTGTCAATGCCATCAACGATCTGTAATGTTGTGATAAAGTTTCGCAGTCAAATTCCATGATTGGATGCTTCATAGTATGCTATTAACTCTGCCTCCATATTAGAAATGACAACTAGCATTTTCTTGACGCTCTTCTAAGATATAGCCCCTCCAGCAAACATGGAAATATAACCTGAAGTAGACCTCCTGCTATCCAAGCATCCAAGAAAATCAAAGTCTGAATAACCAATCACCTTCAGGTGATCTGACCTCTAATACGTGAGCATGTGTCTTTTAGTTCTTTGCAAATACTGCATCACTCTCTTAATCGCTTTCTAGTGCGACGATCTTGAGTTATTAACATATCTGCCTAACATCCCTACTATAAATGCTATATCTGGTCGAGTACAAGCTTGTGCATACATGAGACTTCCTACTGTTGACACATATGAGAATTGTTTCATCTCTTTTATTTCAAGTTTAAGTTGTGAACACTGCTACAAACTGAACTTGCCATCTCTTGACACGGGTGTGTAACAAGTGTATAATTCTGTATGTCATACCTTATAAGCATCTTTTCAATATAGGCATGCTGTGAAAGTCTAAGAATGCCTCTTGAATGATCACGATAGATCTGTATGCCTAAAACAAAGAATGCTTTACCAAGATCTTTCTTTTCAAATTTATTAGATAGAAATGACTTTGTTTCATACAGCAGATCCTTATTATTACTTGCAAGAAATATATTGTCTGTATACTGATCAACAGGGTTCTCATTAAATCCAAATGAGGTAACCACTTGATCAAATTTCTGATACCATTAACGAGATGCCTGTTTTAATTTATAAATGGATTTTTTAATCTACATACTAGGAATTTTGAGTCTGAGTACTCAAAGTTTTCTAGTTACACCATATATATAGACTCCTCAATATCTCTATTGAGGAATGCAGTCTTTACGTCCATTTGATGTGACTCCAAATCAAAATAAGCTATCAGTGTCATGATTATCCTAAAGGAGTCTTTCGTCGACACAGGTGAGAAAGTTTCCTTGTAATCAATGTTTTCCTTCTAAGTGAATCCCTTGGCAACAAGACGAGCCTTATATCTTTCGATATTACCCTTCGAGTCCTGCTTGATTTTAAATATCCATTTACAACCAACGGGGTTTGAACCTTCAGGTAATTCGATAAGTTTCCAAACATCATTGTCTGTCATAGATTTCAACTCTTCTTGCATGTCGTTAATCCACCTTTAAGGGTCAGAGCACTGTTTGATTTTTTGAAAAGATATAGGATCACCTTTCAACCCTATATCAAAATCATACTCTTGGAGATAATCATAAGCACGAGAATTCATAGTTCTCCATTCCTTTGTGGATCACCTTAAGGGTGCGTTTGGTTCAAGTTATCATATATAACCTCGGTTATGTCATTACCAAGTAATCATATAACCAAGGTTATGAGGAATGAAACATAACCTGAAGTTGTTTGGTTCAATTTAGCCGGTCGATTGAGTGATCGTCGCCGATCGCCGGAGACCGACCGGCGATCATCGTCGATCGATTGTCGGCGATCGTCGTCGACCGATCGTCGACGATCGTTGGCGATCGATCGTCGGTGATCGTTGGCGATCGTCGTCGATTTTTGGCGATCGACGCCGACCACCGGCGATCAACGCCGGCCGCCGGCGGTGGTCGCCGGCCGCCGGCGGTGGTCGCCGGCCGCTGTTGTCGTTCGTCGGTCGCGAATAATACTTTCAGAAGTTAATAAATTATAATGGTTATTTTCGTCTTAAATGTAAATATTGGAGGATAATTTTAAAAAGATAAGTTTCATAACATGGGAATCAAGAAAAACCTTACTTTCCTAAGGTTTTGCGATTCCGGGTTGCATGCTCCTTTTGCTGACGTGTCGGGCATCGATCATTACTTGGGAATCGCTGATTATCTAAACCAAACAAGATTTTTGTTGATAACCTTGGATGAATAACCAAGATTATCAAGGATAACCCTCAACCAAACGCACCCTAAGGGCATTTGTGTTTAAGGTGGTTGAGATACTTACTCATCAATATGAGGCAATACTTCAATTTCAGTGGTAGACTTCTTAAATTACATTGGAGATGCCTGTTGGTGCAATATTGGTTAGGTCAGGGTTGACCTAGTTTGACTAGGCTCGGGTGAGCTTAAGTTTGGATGTTTCGATGTTTGATAATGATGTTTGAATGTCGTATGATGTCAAGTGGGTCAAGGTTGACTGGAGACTTGACTAGGTGAAGTCCAGGTGGATCGGGGAGATCGTACGCTGACATGGGAAAAGTTCTAGTGGGACTAGGTGAAGTCCAGGTGAATCGGGGAGATCGCATGCTGGCAATGGGAAAAGACCTAGTGGGACTAGGTGAAGTCTAGGTGGATCGGGGAGATCGCACGCTGGCAAGGTGGAAGTCTACCGAGAGACTAGACCTAACTCGAGGGTTAGGCAAACCTGGTTGGGAATCAGGTTAAGTCCTAATTGAGAGCTAGGCAGGAGAAATCCAGGTTGGTCAAAGGGGTTGACCGTGAACACAAGTTAGGTTGGACTCAATCGATTGGGTGATCGATTGAGTTGTTGTCTCGCGAGAACAGAAAGGATTTTAATCAATTGGGTAATTAATTAAGAAGAGTCTTAATCAATTAGGTAATTGATTAAGGAGGATCTTAATCAATTGGGTAATTGATTAAGGAGAGAGTGAATCGATTGAGAGAGTTTTGTTGCGAGAATAGAAGGTGACTGAATCGATTGGGTAATCGATTCAGCCTTCTCTTAATCGATTGGTCAATCGATTAAGGGTCCAGTAATCGATTGAGTGATCGATTACTGCAGTTTGCGCGAGAGAACAAAGAGGTGTTGAATCGATTCAGCAATCGATTAAGGTTGTCCTTAATCGATTGGCTAATCGATTAAGGTTCGAAAAAATTGCCGTTGAACGGCTAAATCTGATGTGATAATCGATTGGGAAACCCTAGACGTCGAGTATATAGGGCTTTTCACGCAGGTTGAAGCGGCATCTGTAAAATACGACGATTCAAAAATCCGGACCAGAAAATTTTTCGGGATTTTTCCGGATAGAGTCTAGGGCTTCCGACCCTACAGGAGGAGCCTAAGGGGTTTTATTGTAAAAAACCTAAAACTTATCTAGGGTTTATGGATAAACTCTTAAATTACGAAAGAGTAAATAATTTAACCCTAATGATTTTTGAGAGAGATTATATTAAATGGGAGGGTTAAATAATTAAATCATCTTCCCTAAGGGTGGAAAGCGAATTTGAGGAAAAGTCAGGGGCTTTCCTGCAAAAGTTCCCCCCTTTTTTATTACACCATCCCGAGCCTGAGCCCTAGCCACAACAGCCACGGTCGACCCCTTCTCCTCTTCACGCACCCGCAGCCAACGCACGCCCGATCATCTTCGTCCGCGTGCCCTAGCCACAGCCTGATCGACTCAACCCCTCCCCTCGCGAGCCCTAGCCGCAGTCGAACGGCCCGACGCTCCTCTCCTCTCTGTGCCTCTCGGGATGCCAAAGTTTTCGATCCATTGCCGACCACTCGCGTCGATCTTTCTATCGACGGGAGCAGCAGCGTGGTAACGCCGATGACTAGCCCTTCTTTGGACATGAGAAGGTATCTTCATTCGCCACCCTTTTTCTTCTCATCGCCGAAAAACGATCGTAGCTGATCGTCGTGTTCTGATTAATTTTGGTCGCAACCTTTGATCTCTAGCAGGTTGGTGTGTCTCCGAGCCCAAGAGGAGATCTTAGGCTATTAGTTTATCCCCTTCTCGTTGCTGTGATCCAGACGGGCTTGGATCTGCATGGGATTGCAGCTGGGAACTCACAGCCGGCAACGAACTCAGGTGAGGCACACCTTGGATTAGGGCATGAGTTGTTGAATGTTTGATTTGGGTGGATTTGTTCCTGTTTTGATGCCTTTGACCTGCTGCCAAGAGGCATCACAGCGGGTAGTTGATACTTGATCATTAGCTATTCTTGTTTCCCAATTCGGTTGAGATTTTTGTGATTTAAGTTTCTGTTTAGATTGGTTTGAGGTGTAGAGAGTTGAATCCGAATTTGATAAGATTCTTTGAGTTCCTCTTTTGCTACTGTGAGGTTGTATGATTTGGTATTTTGGGTTGATAAATGGCTATGGATCAGTACTAAGGAATGGTTGTTGAGTTGCTCTGCGATACCATGACATATGCTTTGGGGAAACTTGCCGTGTGAGGGGGATTCCTGTCATTACTAGTTAAGGTAAGACTCCTTGTATTTTGGGTGTTTGGATTTTTGGTTCTTCAGGTGTTGCAATGAGCTATAATGCTAAGGAAAATACTTGTTAGAGATATCTGTGAGACTGGTGTTTTGGTTGTTGCCCTATTCTAATACTATCGACAGCTACACAATCTGTTTATCTTGATTGGGTTATGCGATTAGAGTGATGACTTTTGATTTGTACTGGATTTGCTAGGATTAGGTTTTGATCTTTGTTGGATCGATTTGAGTTTCTGAGTTCGTGTTAGTTTTGCTGTGATTTGGTGTTTGTGAAGTGTATGGGCAGATTTGTGAGATTTTCACCCTTGCCATGAGCAGAGTTGTAGAAGTGGATGAACTTCGATTGGGATGAAGCTGTGAGGCCATGAGCTAGTTCATTGTTAATCCTTTGATTTTTAGTGGTTCCATATCATGGGATACCTTGGATTCGTGGTTGGTTTTGTAGCATGTTGGTATAGGGATTCGTCAATGTCGTGTGATACTTGGTGTGGGAGGCCATTTGATGTTGCTATGATAAGCTTGATCCATTAGGGTTGCAATGCTTCCACGTTGAAGTTGATGGTGTTAGGTTAGTCTCCTATGTTGAGTTGAGGAATGTGCTTTGATCAGATTTCTGTAGAAGGCTACCTGAATTTTTGGGTTCTTCCTGGAACCATTATGGTAATGTTCTAGCTGTGATCTCTGGGAGCTAGGAGATGGATGTCTCATGGAGGTTAACCCTTGGTTGGGGTTAATTTAGGAATTTTAACTAAATTGAATTTAATTCCAAACTCGTGGGCTAATCATTTAATTAATAGTAATTAAATGAAATACGAGGATTAGGTTAATCCTGATACGGTTTAGGGATTTGTTAGCTACTTAATAATTGTTATGATAGCTAAAACTATGTCCTTTGATACAGGACACCGAGTGTTGCGGAGTATCAGACGAGAGGCTCTCTTCGTATACGGACTCCTACTTTGAGGCGGGTACCCTTTGACTTATCTTTTAGATATTGTCATATTGCTATGCATTGTCTGTTATAGATAGCAGTAAGTTTATACGCTATCCTGAGTTATTATACCTGTTCTGGATACTTGTTAGTTATCCCTGAGTTATATTGCCTGACCTGGATACTTGTTAGTTATTCCTGAGTCATTATGTCTATACTGGATACTTGTTAGTTATCTTTGAGTTATCATGTCTATACTGGATACTTGTTAGCTATCCCTGACTTATTATGCATGATCTAGATACTAGTTAGTTATCCCTGAATTGTATTGCCTGACCTGGATACTTGTTAGTTATTCCTGAGTCATTATGTCTATACTGGATACTTGTTAGTTATCTTTGAGTTATCATGTCTATACTGGATACTTGTTAGCTATCCATGACTTATTATGCATGATCTAGATACTTGTTAGTTATCCCTGAGTTATTATGTCTGAACTGGATACTTGTTAGTTATCCCTGAGTTATATTGCCTGACCTGGATACTTGTTAGTTATTCCTGAGTCATTATGTCTGTTCTGGATACTTGTTAGTTATCCCTGAGTTATTATGTCTGAACTGGATACTTGTTAGTTATCCCTGAGTTGTATTGCCTGACCTGGATACTTGTTAGTTATTCCTGAGTCATTATGTCTATACTGGATACTTGTTAGTTATCTTTGAGTTATCATGTCTATACTGGATACTTGTTAGCTATCCCTGACTTATTATGCATGATCTAGATACTTGTTAGTTATCCCTGAGTTATATTGCCTGACCTGGATACTTGTTAGTTATTCCTGAGTCATTATGTCTGTTCTGGATACTTGTTAGTTATCCCTGAGTTATTATGTCTGAACCGGATACTTGTTAGTTATCCCTGAGTTGTATTGCCTGACCTGGATACTTGTTAGTTATTCCTGAGTCATTATGTCTATACTGGATACTTGTTAGTTATCTTTAAGTTATCATGTCTATACTGGATACTTGTTAGTTATCCCTTAATTATTATGTCCGTTCTGGATACTTGTTAGTTATCCCTGAGTTATTATGTTGTTAGTTCCATACAGTATCAGGTAGTGTCATATCTAGATGTATGCTTAGAGATCGTGATGTATCTCCTGCCTTTGACCTTGAGGGATCTGTAGTTTTCGGCCAGTATACCTTGTAGGTTAACTGTATTTCCTGTTATACGATTTCAGACCGAGACCTAGTATACTGAGGACTTGGGAGGGCGGTATGTGTATCTATCATACACCATCCTTGCATTGTTGCATGCCGGCGATCAGCGACTCCCTTGTGGTTGAGCCTAATCGTTTTCCGGCACATGATAGGCACACACGGCCACTCATGGGTTAGTGGATACCGTAGCGTGTGTGCATTTGCTCTGTATTGCTCCGCTCAACCGCTCATGGGTAGTGGTTTTGGAGCGTGGTAGCAAGCAGGGATCCCTTCTCTTCCCATAGACCAGAGAAGATGAGAGAGATATCTCCCCCATATATATATGGGGCGAAGTGTTCACTCCACCAGCATCCTGTCCACTCGGTCACTCAGGAGCAGTGATAGTAGGGTGCGTACAGTGTCACAGCTCTACCCACTCGGCCGACACAGTATCGCCTGTCTCGGTGGCTTGACTGGTGTTAGGGGGTGACCATGACATTGCATCATATGCATACGATGCATTGTGCACTTGATTGTGTTTGCTGCATTTATTTGCTGCACTTGATTGACATGCATATACTGGATATCTGTATACCTTGGTTTATATGTTATACTTGTTCCATAGGGATTTATTTCACCCTCTGCAGGATAGATGGATTCTGGTATGTATCTTTATTCAGTATCTTCAGTATACCCTTTTTTCCTATTGTCCATACGAGGTTGTATCAGCGTAGACATCTATTGTTATTATAACATACTATGCATATCTACTGGGTATTCGCTGAGTTTATGAACTCACACCGTTGCCATATGTTTTTATTTCAGGTTGAGATACTTGGAGTCGCCAGAAGAGCCCAGCAGCCAGTCCTTACCCATCGCGTCGACATACTTTTGCCTTGTACTTGTAGTACACTTGTTTTATATTTCTGTTAGTGATTTGTATATGTCGTATGAGTGTCATGTGCCCTAAGCGGTTCTTGTATTGGTTGTTTCGTCGTAAGTCGGACCGGTCCGCAGTCAGGTATGTTTTACTTAGTTGTCTGGTGTTTTTATGTTGTGTTTGTCTATTTTGGAGGCCTGAGGTCAAATATATACTGCGTGGGTTGTATGATTATTTGTATGTATGTGTAAATTGTCCGCCGGACAGGGGAGGTGCTGTCCGATTTTCTATTGGATCAGCGGCTCCTGGGTCTCGGGGCGTGACAGCATCTCTTCTTGCCTTCTTCTCCTTCTTCAGTGCCATTTCAAGGGAAGCCTTGGAGGATATTGTTGCTGCATTTCCAAGGTTCTAGAGGCAATTTCAAGCTTGAAGAAAGCAAGAAAAGCAAGAGGACTCATTTGTGTAAATCTTGTAAGATTTAATTTGTATTTTGCTTTATGATCTTGTTGTTTCTTCTTGAAAGCTTGTAAGAGATTTCTCCACCTCAAGAAGGAGATCTTTCATAGTGTATGAGAGAGTGAGGAGAGCAGATCCTTGGATTAGTCACCTCAAGGAGGTGGATACTAAGTAAATCCAAAGTGTTAGTGTTTGCTCAAGTCTTCCGCCGCAACAAATCATCACGGAGCAAATCGGAGCTAATCACTCCCCTCTAGCTCTCCTCCCGGTCCTAACAATGTCATGGAAATATCTTGGTTCACTATGCTCACTGGATATTATTAGTGCAGGAAGCACCATATCGAACCTTGTTTTGATATTGACAAAGGATTCAAAGTTAAGTTTATTTGTGATCTAATAAAGTTACTCAAGTGTGCAGAGACAAAGCCCTAGCGAAGGACTGCTAGGCACTGACGAAGGAATGCCAGGGTAAAAAGCCCTTGCGAAGGACTGCTAGGCACCTGGCGAAGGACTGCCAGGATACAAAGCCCTAGCGAAGGACTGCTAGGCACCTGGCGAAGGACTGCCAGTATCCAAGCCCTAGCGAAGGACTGCTAGGCAACTGGCGAAGGACTGCCGGTATCTAAGCCCTAGCGAAGGACTGCTAGGCAACTGGCAAAGGACTGCCAGTATCCAAGACCTAGCGAAAGACTGCTAGGCACCTGGCGAAGGACTGCCAGTATCCAAGCCCTAGCGAAGGACTGCTAGGCAACTGGCGAAGGACTGCCAGTATCCAAGACCTAGCGAAGGACTGCTAGGCACCGGGCGAAGGACAGCTCGGTATCCAAGACTTGGCGAAGGACCGCGAGGCAAAAGTCCAACCAAAGGAACGGTTGGCATCAGGTAAATTCTCTCGAGAGGAGTAGGTGAGGACGCATTCCCCGTCGAGGGAACAGTAGGCGTCGGTTCGACCTAGGGTTCCATTTTGGAAGCCCAAAGTAGAACCAAGACAACTAAGGCTGTATAAACTAATAATTTATTGTTTTATTGTGTTATGGACTAATCCTGGATGCAGGACCGAAGGAACGTGTGTCTGCAGCTCAGAGAGCCTCAAAGGAATGAGGCAAAAGCTGACCAAGGCGCCCGGAGTGTCCCGGGCGCCCCCAAGGTGAACACAAAACACAAGAAGCAAGATGGGCTTCGACAATTCAACTCCCGGGCGCCCCCGTGCTCCCGGGCGCCCCCAGCGCTCCGGGCGCCCCGGTCAAAGCGGATCCCGAATATAAAGGGATCAGACGCTGACCGAGATTGAAACAGATTGAGAGACACGTGGGGGGGGGGGGCGCCCCCCGACGTCCCGGGCGCCCCCAGGCCCTATATAAAGGGCCCTCGACCCCAAGCTTCGAACATCAACTTGATTCAACACTTCATAGCTCTTCTGCTCTCGCGCCTTGCTCCGGAAACCTCCCAACTCAAGCCGACGACGTCCTGTTGCTCCGGATAAAGTCAATCTACTCCGGACGTCGGTAAAGAAGAGTGATTTTTAATTTACTGCACTTATTTCTGTAATCAAATTTTGTAAACGGATTTTACGCCTCATATAGAATTGCCCAAAGTAAATGATCAACGATCGTGGACCTTGGAGTAGGAGTCGACCTAGGCTCCGAACCAAGTAAAAAATTACTGTGTTCGCGTGTTTGCCTTTATCTTCCGCTGTGCAATTGCTTTTTCCATAAATCCGAACGATTTTCGATATTCACCCCCCCTCTATCGGTTCTCTCGATCCAACAGATATGCAATATCTATAATGTAGGGTATTGTAATCATATCACTACTAATCACATTAATAGTGACCATAGGAGGATCGCTAACGCTTTCCTCAAAAGATATTTCCTTAATTTTATCACTTCCATCATCCTCAATGAATTTACTGTTTCTCGTTTTGAAAAATGATCTATTATAGGGATCATAAAATTGATACCCCATTAATTTCTCAGAGTAATCTACAAAATTACAATTGATTATTCTTGAGTCTAATTTCCTTTAATTAGGCCTGTAAGGCCTAGCCTCAGTTGGACAACCCTAAACGTATAAATGCCTAATGCTATGCTTACTACTTGTCCACATCTCGAATGGAATGTTAGTCACTATCTTACTAGGTATTCTATTGAATAAGTAAACTATAGTCTTGGGTGTCTCACCCCATAAAGACTCAGGTAGAGAAGTGAAAGTCATCATACTACTTACCATGCCTTTTAATTTAGGGTTTGATTGCGACACTCAACTATACCATTCTAACTGAGTGTACCAGACACTGTGAACTGAGGCACAATTTCATACTCAGCAAGGTAGTTTGCAAAAAGTCCTGTATGTTGTTCACCTGATCCAACATATCGACCGTAATATTCTTCTCCATAGTCGAATCAGACGACTTTAATTTTCTTACCTAGTTGAAGTTCATCTCTAACTTTGAAAATTTTAAATATGTTCAAAGATTGCGACTTCTCATGAATAAGGTACAGATAGTCAAATCTAGAATAGTCATATATGAAGCTAATAAAATATGTGTGTCAATTTTAAGATGCCTTAGGGAATGATCCACAAATGTACGTATGTATTAGCTACAAAACATCACTATAACAGCTAGCCCCTTTGTTTCTTTTGTTAGTTGTCTTCCCCTTAACACATTATATGCAAACATTAAAGTCTGACATGTCAAGGAATCGAGAATTCCATGTGACTTTAACTTTTCTATGCGTTGTTTGGATATATGTTCTAAATGTTTATCCCATAACATAAAAGAATTTTCGTTTATCAATTTACGTTTCGTACCTATATTATATATTATTACATTGTCAACCATAAGAGTAAAAGTGTTCAATTTATAAAGCACCAAAGTACTATTGTCAATCAAAATTGAATTAAAGAAAATATTAAACATTTTATTTCTAAATGAACAAGATAATGATAGAAAATTCACATCTAGCTATACTTTCTTACTAAATGGTGGCGTCCTCTCATAGAACATCAAGAAATATGCTTGTGTAGCGTTGTCGATAATGGAGACTGAGTATGTGGCTTGTTTAGCGGCTATACAAGAAGCTGTTTAGTTATGAAGGTTTTTGAAGTATTTGAAGATTGGTGAGGACAGTGGGAGTCTTGTTATAGTATATTGTGACAATTAAGCTGTTATAATTTTTTCCAAGGATCCTAAATATCACAGCAAAGACAAGCACATAGAAATTAAATATAATTTTGTAAGAGATATTGTTGACAAAAAAAGTTAATTCTTGAGTATATTCCTACATGAACTATGCTTGCAGATCGTTTTATTAAGTCATTGACTAAAGAGTCATTTCATGAACATGTGAAATCTTTTGGACTACGCAAGATGTAACATATTGTAAAGACTATTATATTTATGAAATGTCAAATCTATTCAGTATAAATGTATTTGTTACATTGGATAAAAGTCTCGATAAGCATGGTGACATATGGTGACATGTTGAGATTGGTTCACTCACATCGACAATCATCTCTATTTGTTGAGTATAAATAGAGGTAAAATCATTATTTATGGGATAACTTATGTAACTGTAAATAGAGACATAATCATAAGTTGGGGTCGCCTTGATTTTTGTATCAAGATGAGATCATTTATATAATGATCGGAGTAAATGAACCTATTATTTACTGAATCTGTTGAATGCCAGATTGAAATTCATAAGTTGAATTCAGGATTAGACATTATGTAGGTCTAGATCAAAATTTGTACGATGTTAATTTTGAAGAAAATATGCACTCTTTATTTGTTAAAGAGAAAAGTATCATAGCATGTGATTCATGCCACATGTGCTATGTCGATAATAAGGGTAATAGGAGAATGAATCCTTGCTTTTCTATTATGTGAAACCCTTCAAATTATAAGTTAATCTCAACCTTACACTAAGTGACTATTTAGCTGTCTACTTGAAATTCTAATCAATGTCTGCTACTTTAGTGTGTATCCTATTGATTATAGATGATTCGGTCTATGGAGCATAACTAGGAAAATGACTGATTAGAATAAATATATTCTAGCTAAAAAGGAAGATTAAAATTGATTTACATTTGTGGTACTTATTCACTGGTCGACCAATTATATTTTTTGTTGAGTAATTAAAATGTGATTGTGAATAATTGTATTAATTAAATATGTTGAACATACTCTTGACATAGTAGTCAAATGAGGGATTAGAGATGCTCATATTGATATAAATATTTAATCTATGGTAAAGCCAAGTTGTTTATGTCTCAGATTCGTTCTATAGAGTAGCTAAGTTAAGTATAATAACTTTCTTAGCAGTAATTGCTTAGTGTGCTTGTTGTTGCACGAACTATTTTCCCTGAGGTATGAAATAAATGTTCTTACATGGTTGATGGGGTTGAGCACCCCGTGGCTGATACGTAGACTGAAGAAGTAATGAGGCAAGATTTACCAAGTTTGGATGACTCTTTTTCCCTGACGCCTGAGACCCCCTCGGGAAGGTGGATTCCCGAGATCAACTCGGGTAGACATAGTCTTGATGATCGCTCTAGAAGGACACACGCCCGAGATTATCTCGGGAAAGAAGGTCCCCGAGACCACCTCGGGAAGGCGAACACTCGGTACCCCCCCTCCCGGGCCAAAAAATCCCGAGATCATCTTGGGGTAGTGGAGCCCAAGGAGTATTCAACCTTAAGTAACAGTCCTCTTTCCTCGGATCGATGGATAATCATCGTCAATTATTACGGGATAATTACGACCCGTGATACGCGGCCATCAAAGCCTTAATCATTGCAACGGTCTAGATTTGATGGCTGCGAAGACCGTTACAAAGATTATCCAGTAACCGATGATTGAGGGAGCGTGGAGAAGAATATGGGGACACGTGTTCCCCTAATGCTCGTGTTAATCTCGCAGGGTGGAAGCTCTTCCTCGTTCGTCATCATCCTCGTGGCTGAACCTTGGTGACCGGTCGTCGATGTCAATTCCTTCCGGAACAATGGTCTTTGTAACTAGATAACCTTTTATAGATTGACTTAGATGAGTGAGAGATGTTAGAGTTAGGAATATGAGAAAACACCCTTTCCCCTTCCTCTTCCAATCCAATTAATTCCTCCATTTATGGAGGAATGGGACGAGTTATTGTACTCTTATATATGGTCGTCCAAAACAATCTAAAAGAAAAAATAGAGGGCTCATCGCAAGAAGAGAACAGAGGAATTTGATTCGTGAAATCACTGAGAAGTGTTCGTGTCATAACCTTCTTGTCGACGACAACTTCTCTCGTTTCTTCCCCATTGATCACTGTAAGTGTTTATTATTTCGATCTTGTATTTCATGCAATAGATCTAACACTAGAAGCTAATATCCTATGGTTGCGTATCCTATTTGGAAAAAAAATCCTTATAAATACGTTATAGTTGAGATGGAACTGTGAATGCTTGGTGATATATCATTTGATACCCTTTTGTTATATTATAATCCCTAGATAGATATAAAAGAAGGATAAAAATATGATACTGCCACATTAGCGGCCTCTTCACGTCTGTTCTATGCCTTTGAAAGGAATCTAAATTGATAAATATATAGACAAGAATTTGTAAAGATAACGAAATTTCAAATAACGGTTGATAGGAATAAAATTAAAATAAAACGTGCCTTTTGAATATTTTCGAATTAAAAAGAATTTTTTTTATTTTTAATTGATATTTGATATTTAATTTTTTGAATAGATTAACTTTGAGATATAATTTGATTTTATGAAAGTTTTTATTATCAGAATAAATTAAAAAATATTTATGAAAATTTATTCAAATACCCCTATGTGAATGTGATGCGTCGTCCCTGAGACCATCTCCAACCGGACACCAAAACACCAAATTTGGTGCCAAACTCACACCATTTTCTCTCCAATGTATACCCCAAAAAGCAGCACCAAATTTGGTGCTGCTACAGTGTCGCACCAAATTTGGTGCGACACTGTAGCGCAGCACCAAATTTGGTGCTGCGCTTTAGCAATTTTTTTATTTTTTTTTATTTTTTAATTAAACAATAAATACAAAATAATATAAATAATATAGTATTGAATTTAAAAACAAATGATATATAATTAAATAATTATTATTAAATATTATAAATAAAAAATTAATTTATAATTATTATTTTTTCCTCATTAATTATAGTAATATTAATTATTTATTATAAATATAAATTAAAGGTATATAATAGCATATTTTAATTTCATTATGAAGAAATATTTATAAAGAATTAATTTAATAAATTTTTTATTTATAATATATTATAATTATATTTATAAATTAATTAACTAATTTAAAATTTTATATAACAAAATATTTAAAAATTTAATATGCATAAATTGAAAATGCATTATCTATTATGTGGACATACAAAAAAAATAGTAATGACACAAGTTCAAAATATTACTAATAATCACTCAAATACATTGGGAATACAACACACATAAACTTAAAAATATTTAGGGATACAAATACAAACGATACTGATATACTTAAACCTTACAAATAGCTACAAATAAAACACACATAAACTTTAAATAACTAAAATAATATTACAATATTAATATTCAGGAAAATCACTCCCCGTTCCACTCAAGTAATTATGATATTGGCTGTAAAAATTCATAGGATTCTGAGATTGTTGATCTTCATCTTGATTTTGATTGAGTTGTGATCCTTCTCTCTGTATTGGTGATGATTGAGATCCTTCTCCTTGATGTGCAGCTGGACGAGATCCCTGGACTTCCATTCTCTTTTGCATAATTCTAAATTGTTCATTGCGAATATAATCACGCATCATCGGGTCAGAGATCGAGTTCAAATCTTTGAATAAAATTTTAGTTTCTTGCTTGTAGATCATAGCATCTGTAAATTTCGTAGTAGCAGCAGTGTTTGCATTCATTGCCTCAACAAGTTGAGCATTAATATTGATTACCTTTGCAATTTGATCATCATTTTTTTTCTTCATTTTTGCTTTCTTCACCCCGGGAGGTCGTTTACTGGAACTACCACCACTATCTGAAGAAGTGATATTAAGATCAAAACTAGCCACACAAGGAGATGAAGGTGGACGAAATTCTTCCTCGAAGAATTGTTGTTCAGATGAACCAACAGGAGCATTTTGTCCTCGCGAGTTGATGCTTGCAGTATTCATATTATCAGTGCCAAATTTTTCAATATCTTTAAGAATATCCCAGACATGATCAAATTTAAAACCCTTTGTATATTTCGGGTCTTGTGCTAATAACGCTTTAGCACGAGTTAACTGTAAGGAAGCAATTAAACATTAGTTATGAAGTGAATATTATTAATGAACATAGACTTTGATTATAAAATTTAGATAGTCTAAAATAAATTTATACAAATTTGTCCAAATAAGTCCATCGTTAGGTCATGTCATCTGCACAAAAAACAAATGTGGTCAGTGCCAAGTCACGTCGCATGTCTAACTTTTCCCGAAGTTGTCATTGTTGTGTCATGTCATCTGAGCAATTTTTTCCAGATGTGTTCATTGTTAGGTCATGTCATCTGCACAAAAAATAAATATGTTCATTGCCAAGTCACGTCGCTTGTCTAACTTTTCCCGAAGTTGTCATTGTTGTGTCATGTCATCTGAGCAATTTTGTCCAAATGAGTCCATTGTTAGGTCATGTCATCTGCACAAAAAACAAATGTGGTCAGTGTCAAGTCACGTGGCATGTCTAACTTTTCCCGAAGTTGTCATTGTTGTGTCTTGTCATCTGAGCAATTTTGTCCAAATGAGTCCATTGTTAGGTCATGTCATCTGCACAAAAAACAAATGTGGTCAGTGTCAAGTCACGTCGCATGTCTAACTTTTCCCGAAGTTGTCATTGTTGTGTCATGTCATCTGAGCAATTTTATCCAAATGTGTTCATTGCTAGGTCATGTCATCTGCAAAAAAAAAATAAATGTTTCATTGCCAAGTCACGTCGCCTGCCTAACTTGGCCCGAAGTTGTCATTATAAATATAAACCCCATAAGCAGCATATACCTCATTCATTCACTTATCTCCAAAAATGGATACCACCAATGAAGGTTCATCAAATTTATCATCTTCAAGCTCTGATGATGATAACTATGCGGAAATGTTTGTCGCAAAGCAGTTTGGCGCAACACAACAACTGATCTCTCAGGTGATTTCTTCCAATCAAATTATCTTGAATTATCTGAATGAAGAAAGCAGCCAGCGCATGCATCGAGGCTCAATTCATGGTCACAACGTGATCAATCGTAATCGTGAAGCTGCTGATCGTAATCTATTCAATGATTATTTCGCCGAAAATGCCTTATATAATGATGCAATGTTTCGAAGAAGATTTCGAATGGGGCGGAATTTATTTATGCGTATCTATGATAGTGTTAGTAATCATGACAACTATTTTATACAGAAAAGAGATGGGGTTGGAAGACTTGGTTTATCCGGCTTACAAAAAGTAACAGCTGCATTTCGGATATTGGCATATGGTCTACCTGCAGATGCTACTGATGAGTACATTAAAATAGGAGAATCGACTGCCATTGAAAGTGTGAAACGATTTTGTCGTGCTGTTGTTGAAGTTTTTGGGGAGCAGTACTTACGATCTCCAAATGCTCAAGATGTTGCTAGGCTACTTCTGATTGGTGAGCAACGTGGTTTTCCAGGTATGTTAGGTAGCCTAGATTGCATGCATTGGAGGTGGAAAAATTGTCCAACAGCATGGGCAGGACAATATTCTGGTCGTAGTGGAAAGCCAACAATTATTCTGGAAGCTGTAGCTGATTATGATCTGTGGATCTGGCATGCGTATTTTGGATTTCCTGGATCGAACAATGATATTAATGTGCTTGAGTCTTCTCATCTTTTTGCTAATCTTGCTGAAGGTATTACTACTCCTGCTCATTATGTCATTCAAGGAAAAGAGTATAATATGGGTTACTATTTAGCTGATGGTATATATCCAAAATGGTCAACACTGGTTCAAACGATTCATGATCCACGAGGTAGAAAAAATAAATTATTTGCAATGAAGCAAGAAGCATATAGAAAGGATGTTGAGCGAGCATTTGGTGTGCTCCAATCACGCTTTGCAATTATTGCAGGGCCTTCACGTTTTTGGCAGAAAAATATTTTACATGATATAATGACATCATGTATTATTATGCATAATATGATAATTGAAGATGAACGTGATTTAAATGCACCAATCATGGAGCAGTTCGAGGTATCAACTCCAGATGTCGAGCCAGCAGTAGATGATCATACTCGGTTTGAAGAATTTTTAGCTCGACACAGAAAAATCAAAGACAAAGATGCTCATATTGCCCTGCGAAATGCATTAATTGATCATATATGGGAACAATATAGTAATTCTGAATGTTAAATTCCCATAATATTGTATTTTTAATTAAGTGTTATTGTCTGTTTTATATTAATAATATATTTTATCCTAATTATGTGTGATTTTATACTATTTTTAAAATATATTATGCTCGAATAATTATACAATAAATATTAAAAAAGAAAATCATAATGATTATACATATGAAAATTTTAATTTATTAAATATAAATAAAATATTAATTTTAAATATAATAATTATCATAATCATTATATTATTAATTATTCGGTAATTAAATTTGAATAAATGAATAAGAATGAATAGAATATTCTAAGGAATATTCCTTTTTGGTGTAAAATGGTGTGAATGGGTTGGAGCTGAAATAGTGTTTGGTGCTGAAATTACACCATTTTGGTGCGAAATTGATACCAAATTTGATGTCATGGGTTGGAGATGGTCTGATATACGAGTTTGAAGAAAGGGCCTGCACATTGCCCGGGGCATCCATATGAAATCGTAAGGGCGTGAAATCGTAAGGGCGTGAAATCGTCGAATATTTCTAAAATTTTGGTTACGTGCGTTGGCAACTTTCTCTCTACTATATATACATCACCCGTTTGAGGGTTATATCGCATAAACCCTGCCTGCGCCGCGGAACATAACTTCGGGTGATGGGAAGGCGACCAAGGTGGAATTTCGGCCGTTCGGCCACCGCAGTTCTCCGCTACCGTATCGCTTCTTCTGGCATTAACGCCGAGGAAGGTGCAGATATTGATGCTCTCGTCTCTTACCTCCGCTCTACATACCAACACGACTACGCCCGCCTCAAATTTCAACCCTTTGCCCGCCTCGTACAGAGAACCCTAGAGTCTCTCAAGCCCTCCGTCTCAGATTCCGTTTCAGCTTCTGCCCGTGAAGATAACGACGACATAGAAGGCATACACGATGCCGGAATTTATCTCGCGAGTCCCGGAATTTCCCGCAGGACGCCCGGACGTTGCGGCTCGGTCGAGAGCCGTTTTCTTCGCTCGGAGACGGACGAGTCTGTCTTAGGCGCCCAGGTAGAGCCGGAGTTTGATCTGATGAAGTCCATGCTTCGCAATGGCTATGGAAAGAAATCCAACTCATCAAAAAAGGATGAGCTCGAGTCATCAAGCGAGGAAGAACTGGCTTTGGAAGTGGAGATGGAGAAGTCGAGGAAGATGAAGAAGGTGCAGAATGTTTTTGACGAAAGTGACCCAGGGAGTGTGGCGGAGATTACTTTTAAGAAGGAGAATACGGGAGGTGGAATAGTGGATTGCGTGATGGAACAAGGGCCACGATTTTGTGATATTGGTGGCATGAAGGAGATTATTGAAGAAGTGAAGCTGAAGGTGCTATATCCTCTGCTTGTGCCAGAGCTGGTACAGAATTTGGGAATTAAGCTAATTACTGGGATACTCTTACACGGCCCACCCGGTTGTGGGAAGTCAAAACTTGCACAAGCGATAGCTAACCATGCGAAATTGCCATTCTATGAGATTGATGCAACTCAAATTGTATCTGGAATCACCGGTAAGATTTTTTCTATCTTCTACCATATTTAATTACTCATTCTCATTTTTTTTCAAGATTCAGATGTAACATATCAAATTATGAAAGTTAACAATATGCAATCAGTACTATACTTCATTCTAGTTTTTTCGAAATTGTAAGCTCATCAGTTGTTGATTATCTTGCTTTTCCATTTACTCACATGAAGCTGGATAAGTTAACTGTGGTCAACATGCATAAGTGCATTGACATGCTATCTGCTTATATTGCACATAATTACTTATCACTTAATGTTCTACTTTTGTTTAGCTAAAAGAAAGAAGTGATTCAATCTGGATGAAAAAAATTATCCTTTTTGAAGATTCTGTCCGACCATGTATCTTCACCATTAAAATGGTGCTTTTGAGGCGTCAATAACATTGCATATCCATCTTTACTGTTACTACTATAGTACTGTTTATGTTTCATATCTTGTCTTGTATTGCTGACATTATAGTTTTAAAAAACTCTTACTTGAGCTGCATAAGTACCATTAGATTGAGTTGGAGGGGGACTGCATAGAAGCATTGACCATATATGGCATATGTAGGCTACAAATGCAGCAAAATAAACCTTATGTTGTTCATTTAAGCTATAGTCCAAATTGACTTAAGCTACCCAGCAAGTAGGTTTAAACTTGTAAGTGTTAATTTAAACATTCCATTTGCAAGTGCTAAATACTTTAAGACTTTGATGTTTTCTTATATGCCTCTGCATACAACACATATGCTATCCGATGATGGACCATATGACTCACATATGAATTTGAGACCTTGGTTAACATGTCCAAATGTATCCTTTAGATGGTACTATCAATATTATGGTTGTTGTTTTGTCTTGATTTGTAGAGCTAGGACAAAATTAACCTTAGCATTTGCTGCTACAGATTAAAATGAGGATTTCTGTAATAAATAGCGATTTTGATTGGTTCCTTCTCTTTTAGAGTTACCATAATCATGGTAGTAATAGCTAATCTTGACCACTGCCAGTACTTAGTCTCGTATTACACGCTAAATATAATCCCTGATGCTCTGTTGAGTAATTCAAGATCCTTGAAATTCTAAAAATTTGAGTTAATATATATTTTAAAAGATTCATATATTTACTGAAGTAATTTTCAATATTAAATATGATAAATGATTGCTGGAACAATAAGCTATCATACTCTATAGTCTGACTTCACAAGACAAAAGAAGCTGTCTCTTTGCATGCTTGCGTGTAATGGGTATATGGTCGAAACATAAGAGCCAGAAGAAGATGACTCTTGGTTTCTTTCTAGTAGAGATTCTTGGCCATAAAGTTTAAGCAGTTTGGCTTTTACCTTTATGTTAATGGATCTTAAATTCTCCATACTTAAGCACTTATTCTCGCAGTTTTAGGAGGACAAAGTATTAAAGATTTTGTTTGTTTTGCCAATTAAATACCAATTCAGGTAGTTACTATGCAATTTTCTCATTGTGTGGAGGTCTGATGGAGTGACTTTCAATTTTCTCATTTTCTCCTTTTAAGGATTCCAATTCATGCCTTTCATTGGACTCTAGCAATGGAGTAAGAAATGGATCAATTAACCCATTTTGTCACTCATATCTAGAAATGCACCGCAGCTTTACTGGTACACTTAGGACATTTAGTGTTTCTCTACTTTATATTGTTGTTTTTCACTCCCTAGATTTGCCTCACATTTCATTACTACTTTTGATGTCTCACATATAATTGCTAATATTTATGTTTGTATTAAAGTGGACAATATGAATTGTCTTATATTTTGTTGATTTAGGTGCCTCTGAGGAGAATATACGAGATCTATTTTGCAAGGCACATCGGACTGCTCCCTCAATTATTCTCATCGAAGAGATAGATGCCATTGCCTCCAAGAGGGAAAATCAGCAAACAGGGATGGAGCGTCGGATAGTGAATCAACTAATGACTTGCATGGATCAATCACGGAAATTTCGCATGCCACATAATACTAATTCAAAATCAGAAACTTTTGGTTGGAAATCTAATTATGTTCTTGTTATTGGCACCACTAATAATCCTGATGCTCTGGACTCTGCACTGAGAAGATCTGGACGATTTGATCTTGAGTTTGCTTTAGGTGTCCCTGATGAAAATGCAAGGCTTGAAATTTTGTCTGCTCTCACTGCTAACCTATATCTTGAAGGCCAGGTGAACCTCTCTGAAATAGCTCGGAGAACATCAGGTTTTGTGGGGTCTGATCTGGATTCATTGTGCAGTCAAGCTGGTTTTATGGCAATGAAGCGTATGGTAGATGGAAGAAAATTTCAACTTTCATTAGAAGGAAAAAACATAGATGATTGGTATAAAGAATGCCCCGACGATGAAGAAATTAAGAGTGTTAAGATTCGAATGTCAGACTTTGAGGTAAATTTTGAAAATTGTTAATTTTATCTTATTTTATCTTTTTCCCTAGTTTTGTGGTTTTATTCATGATCGAAATCCCATTTTGTCATTTTACAAATAATACTAATGCTTTCTTGCTTCATTCATCAATTAGTTTAACAATGATTAATATTCAATCTAGTTTCACTAATTTATTTGTGGAATGCCACATTAGTTACAATATTGTTCCTAGATCAGTCATTGCTCGAATTGATAGGTTATGGATCATCTTATCATTCTTCACATGTTATTCATTTCCATCATAAGATTTTTGAATTTTTAGAAAGAATAATGATTGGGAGAGTGAAAATGGGAGAGTGAAAATCATAGTGAATGACGTGGCACCTTGCATGCACGATCTCCGACGGGTTCACCGTGCCCCCCAGGGTATAGTTTGATTCAGGGCGGCGGCCGAAGGCCGCCGATGGTGTCCAAGCGATAATCGGACGTGTGCATGTAAAGTGCCACGTCATGCCACATCATTCACTATGGTTTTCATTCTCCCATTTTCACTCTCCCTATCATTGCTCTTTTAGAAAACAACATTATCGTGTCTAAATTAATTGAATATATATAAGAACATAACATGTATGAGCTTTAGATAGCAAAATAAATTTGCTTTTAGAAGCTTACCTACCATTGTAGATCTTCGAATTTATAGAAAATGATATTAGTCTTGATATATTAAATAAATTCACCTTTCTCTAATCCAAAATAACAATAAATAATGAACCTTTTTTGAAGCTTGCCTATATCCATGTGGATCTGTGAATTTATAGAAAATAGTATTATTATGCCTAAATTAACTGAATGTTTGAGTTTTAGATATTCAACCTTTTAGAAACTTACCCACTATCATTGTTGATCTTCAAATTTTAGAAAATAATATGATTGTGTCTAAATTAATTGAATATATATAAGAATATAGCATGTGTTAGCTTTTGATATTAATCGTTTTAGAAGCCTACCTAATCTTAGATCACAGAAAATAAGCTTTTATATTATTATAGGGTTGTTGCCAACTTTGCTTATAGATAAGATTGCACAATCTCACAGTCTAGATTGTTGAATGGGCTTCTTAACCTGGTTTCTGGATGTATGAGATTACTGCCGCTATTCATACCCTAATTATTTATATAATTTTTTATAATATAATATATTTCATTTTCATGGATGAAAAATTAACATGCCAACAATTTTTTTTATCGTTCTTTACACACATAATTGATGGATACTTATTTGCTCCTTTGTGTGAGAAATGCCATTAGGTCAAGGTTGTGTGGATCACTAATTGATTCCCATCCATGTTGTTGAAGAACGCATATGCCCACCTAGGGGTGGTCCGTAACTAAAACACAATGCAAAAATTTTGAATGAAGGTTAATTGTATATAGATCTAGCAAGGTGTATTCAAAACAAAAATACAATTAGCAGAATAAGTAAAACAATTAGCCCACATTTTGCAATTTGACGTCGGAATTCAATTCAAAACAAAGTATTTAGCAATAGATAATCTTTTTTTTTTGTTGTATTTGATGTTGTATTAGTTTTGTTTCAATGGAAGTAATGTTGCTTAATAGTGCTATCAAACGGGCTAATCTGTGGTGGGGCAGGCAGGCTCGTCGAAAACCCATCGTATGGCTGGGTGGGGCGGGCTGGCCCATCATTTTAGCGAGTTGGGAAATCCTCAACCCGACCCAAGAAAAGTTACAAGTTAGGTATGCCAACCCACTTATCAAAAAATAAAAATATATATATATATATATAGGAAAGGTTGAATTTTTAAGTTTGACTTGCAGATTAGGCGGATTAACTCCACGAGTTCGCTAAAAAATAAAAAAATAAAAAAATATGAAAATGTTGAAAATTTTCCATATGGATTGCGGATTATGTGGGTTAAGTCCACGAGCCCATTATGTTTTCCACCTTAGTTTTAAATTTTAGAAAAAAAATCCTAGCATACCCAAGCCCACCCTGGGTAGCACGGGTCACGACCTCCGCCTGGACCCGCCATAAATTAACTTATAAAATTTCAACCTAACTCGTTTGGCATGATGGCCAACGCAATGAGCCGCTCTATTGTTTAATGATGATGATATTTAAATGGTTGCTAGATGTCTAATACTCTGGTCCTTTTATGTTGACATATCTTTAAATTACTTGATTTATTTTCTCGTAACTCAATAAGTGTTTGAATTGTCTTGCATTTTTTAATATGAGATTAGTATATTCAATCATAGTATTTTGTAAATTCTAATCTTTGTAGTTTTGCAGTGCATTTAAACTCATTCTTTGCAATGTGGACCATTGAAATGTCTTTTGCAGGAAGCACTGAAAAATGTTCAACCTTCTTCTATGAGAGAAGGATTTTCCTTGATACCCAATGTTACATGGGATGATGTTGGTGGTCTTACTTCACTGAAAGAAAAATTTGAGGATCTTATAATACAACGTATAAAACACCCTGAGGTTTATGAGGTAAACTTTTTTTAGCTATTATTTGTAGTAACTTGTCATGCATATTTATAGAAGAAAATTATTATTTTCTTAAATTCTCTTATTGTGTTATGTTTTTCTATTCATGGTTCTTTCATATGCTTTCAGGAGGCTGGAATCGAGTTGCCGGTTGGAATTTTATTGTATGGCCCTCCAGGTTGCGGTAAAACATTAGTTGCCAAGGCTGTAGCAAATGTGGCAGGAGCCAATTTTATTTACATACAGGTTCCCTCAGTCATGCTTTTGGGTAAATGTCCCTTGCTTTAGATGTCTTTCAATGAGAATTTGGTTCCTTTTATGTTTTTGATGTTAGGGTCCTGAATTGCTGGACAAGTACGTTGGTGAAAGTGAGCGGAATATAAGAACAGTATTTCGTCGTGCTCGGACATGTTCTCCATGTATAGTTTTCTTTGATGAGGTAAATGAGAACAAATTGTTTATTTGTAAAAATAGAAACTTCTCACGATCATGTGGTTCATTATATGTGAGAAAGCAGACCCCTCTTTGTCACATCCTCATTCCACTTTGGGAGATCATTTTTGGGATTTTCATGGGCTTATCACCCTTGGATAGTTCGTTGATCTTATTTCAATTTGAGTAAATATAAAAACTCAAAGGAGCCACAATGCTTGATATTTATTGTTTTGTTTAGTCTCCATGCTAGCATGCATTACTAATTTCATTTCTGCCGGAAAAAGTTTAATGAAAGCCTTTTGAACTATTTGGAGTTTTTTTGGAAAAGCATAACGACCAGGTCTCCTATGTTTATTTTCAATTTACATGAGAAGTTGGCATCTTTTTTTTTGTGTTTAGTAAATGCTCATCATACATGGGCTTCATAGCGATTACTAGGATGAAAGTGCTGCTTAAATTGATTGCTTTCTTTCAAAATTTTACTGAATTATTTCTATAAAGCTTGTGTGGTACCTCCTTTAAAATTCTCGACCATGTTGTCTTTCTGCCCTCTTAATAACATTTGTAGTTATTAGCCCTAGTAATAAAGGTCAGGCTATATTGCAAGCCAACCGGAGCATTGTTCGAAATGAATTTGTCTTATATCCTAAATTTTCTTAATTGGCAAAACATTAACTTATAGTACTTTACTTTCTTAATCAGATAAATCATTGACTGAATAGTAAAGTTTAGGTGAAGCATTTATTTATTTATTTATTTATTTATTTTTGACTCCTGTTCAGCTCCATCGCACTAATGCTATTAGAACTCAATTTACTATTAGGGTGCAACCATGTAGGAAAATGTGTTTGTTTTTATTCCTAAACTGGTTCGGGAAAATTTTCTAATGTTTAAATTTTGTTTTCTAGAAAATAAAATTTGAAAATTGAGAAAGCTAAAACAAATAGTTATCCTTAATGATTTGTTTTTGATGCTGTTGAATTTATAGAAGTGAATGGTGTTTAAAGGTCAATGATAAATACATCATTAACTATTTGTTTGTAGTCTTCATGAAAAAGAGGGAATTTGTTAACTTGATATTGTAATTTTTCATAAAATTCTGATGCAATAGCAAAAGCTTCTCTTGAATCCAATCATTAGTTTATTCTATGTGGAGAAAACACTTTTATCAACCTTTTTAGTGTATCTCAATTGCTTGCCATTTGAATCATCCAGCTAGTTATTCAAGCATCCAGATCTTTGTGCCTTGTAACTCAATCTCCATCAGCAAATTTCCAGAGCATGCAGTTTTTTACTTGCTATAATACATCATTTTTAGAATTTCAGTGAATAAGTTCACCAGTATATGATGTATTTACATCAAATCTGCTTTGTGTTCATATAGGTGGATGCCTTGGCAAGCCATCATGGGGGAGAGAGTGGGCATGGTTGATCGACTATTAGCCCAGGTTTGACTGCTAATTCCCCTTTAGTAGTTAGTAGTTGAAATAAGCAACTTGTTATTACTTTTTATTTTCTTCTCTCAACCGCCCTGCTAATCATGCAGCTACTTGTTGAGTTAGATGGTGCGGAAAAACGAAAAGGTGTATTTGTCATTGCAGCAACAAATAGGTTTGCCTGTTCTATCCTTTCTACATTTATAAAGTTTTAATGTAGATTTGTGCAATAAGACAACACCCTTTTTAGACCTGATGCTGTGGGTCCTGCTCTACTAAGACCCGGAAGGTTGGGCAATGTCATATATGTTCCATTGCCCAATCCTGAAGAACGACTACTAATATTGAAGGCACTTGCTCTAAAGAGGCCTATTTCAAATGCTGTAGATTTGGTTGCTCTGGCAGAGCAATGTGTAAATTTCAGTGGCGCCGATCTAGCTGCTTTGGTATCTCTCTCTCTCTCTCTCTGTTTAGGTTTTTTGCTTGTTTTGATGCTGTCATTTTGAAAGAAATGTAGATCACTTCTTAACCAACTTATACTATTAATTGTGTTTTTATGCCTAGTTTTGTTCTGTGGCTGCTCAGTCACTGCATTTTCAGGGTAATGTGCAAGCTGGTTCACTTGAATGATTAGGACCTCTAGTACCTGTTGCCTAATGCATGAATTTTAATCCTCACATAATTTTTATCTCCTTGCATTGCATCTGACTTATTGGCAATTTGTTTTTGGGTTGATACTGAACGGTGCTACTTGATCCATGTGGTAAATAAGTGGATTAACTAAATGTTATAAGTGTTTGTGGGAAAAATAAAGATAAAGGATGTGTTGATTGCCACTCTGCCCTCCACCATGGCCATGCTGCTACTTTTCCACCCCCATTCATTTGTCTTTTTATTTTTATTTTATACTCTATTGAGACTCAAATTATTGTCTTGAGATTGCATCACCCTTAGGCCTTATCACAGTCTGTTTAATTTTTGTCAAAGTTTCACAAATTACTCTTTAGGAGTGAACCCACACTTCCAGCATCTCATTCTAACCAACATACATTTTAATATAATTTCTTAAAACTTGGTGTGGTTTTAATTTTCTATATCATGGGATTTAGTTCCAATAGTTACGACCCTGATGAGGATTCTGATCCAAAATAATTCCATCCAAGCAACCCTAGAAATGCTGACCATAAATGAAGGTTCCATTCTGAGTTTTATCCTACCATAGCAAGCTTACTATATGCGGATATGCAATGAATATATGCTCTGCTCTTTAAACAATAACTTGCTAGAATTTGGATGTTGTGTTCATTGAAAGAACATATATTGTTGGTGAAATTTGTCCACTCTGCAATGTTGAAATCGCAAAAAATTTTAGAAAGCTGTTTTTTTTCTTCAACTCTTCTCAAATGCACCTTGGAAAGGTCTTTTGAAAAAAATTTATGAAGGTAGCCTTAATTATCATAAGCTACTTATCTTCCCTCGCTTAATTATGCTTACAGTAGGAACTTGTTCAATTAAACTTCAATCGTATTTATGCTTTTATTCACCAGATGGAAGCAGCTGCTCATGCTTTTGTGAAAGAGAAGCAGCGTTGTATAGATCAGGGTATTGAGATAAAATCGAGTGTCATTGAGAGAACATGCTTCCAACAGGTTCTGCAGAAAATCAAGCCATCTGTCTCTGAGAAGGTAATCTTAGAAGTTTTGCATTAAGTAATCCAAACAATTTCCATTTCAAATTAGGCAGAAGTCCTGCACTTTCGACTACTTGTTCTCATGTTCGTAGGCATGTAGCAATCTTTCAGTCTGATACTTGCTCACTGCAAGGCCTTAGATATTATCCTTGCTTTTGAATGATTTTCACTTCAATGGCATTATTTCATTTTCAATATGCAACTAACGGCGCTGAAAATTTCTCTAGATTTGTAATTGAGATTAGATACTGAAAATTCACATGTTAATTCTCATCCAAATATCTGCAAAATGAAATCTTCCATTAGTTTCACGACTAGCAGGTTCTTATGTTTTCCTTGAAATGTTTGATGAGTATGAGTTTCCTAAAAACTACATGCTAAGCACCGCAAAAGATGTCCATTTTGAATTGTGTGCAGACTTTTTTATGCTGTGAATATACTAATTAACATATATTAAGTTGCAAATGGATAGATTAGTGCCTCTTTTAGCGGTATACCACTTTGTTTTCTAGAATAATAATATTATCTCATCACCATACCAAGTGAGTTATACACGTCTTCAAATTGTGTTGCATGTCGAGCAACTTTAAGCTTGCAACTTCTGTTTTAGTTTCCTCATTATTTTACCCATATACGGTTGAATTTTGTTGCTATACATTTTCCGCTGCCCATCACTATGCTTTTCTTGATTTTTCCACATGACCAATTTTATACTTTTTTTGGAGCAGTATAGGAGATATTATGAGCAGTTATCGGAAAACTTCAGAGTTGGTTGACGTTCTTCATCCATTAATTTGTAAACCTTGCGATGTTTAGCTTCTTCACTATGAAGAAGAAAAAGAGCATTTCTACGTAATTTGGAGTGGCAATTGAAAAACCAGAGTTGACTGATCCTCTGTAATTTGGAGCTTGCAATACTGCAAGCCCGTAGGTACCCGAGAACTGGAATTTCTACGCTAGGATAACATTTTTATGTTGGCTGTTTAAATTACTACTAGAATTAAATTATCAGTTTAGATTGTTCTCTCTTCCGTGTATGATGTTGCATATCTGTTATATTTTTTCTAATTGATCAATATAATAAAAATAATAATAGTTGACTTATATTAGCGTTATTATTATTTTTTTTTAAAAAAAGCGTAGTGATACAATCTTATACAAATTTCCCATACTCGTCCTGGATAAACATAGATTGATGTGAATGTCAATTAAGCTACAACTTAAAGAAGAGATACAACAAGAGAATAGATTAGGGGTGCAAATAAATTGAGTCAGTTTGTGAGTCTTTTGAACTTATTTGAATAATAATTGATTCGTATTCAATATTATTTTTGATAAATTTTCGAGCTGAATTTAAATTTATAATATTTTATTCATATTGCTTGCGAGTTTGTGTTTAATATTATTATATATTTATTATTTATTATTATGTTATTAATAAATGGGTTTGAAACTTTGAATCCACGTAATTTTATTGGGTTAATGATTTGTGGGTTAATGGTTTATGGTTAATGGATAACAGTTTATATTTATATTATAATTTATAATTCATTCCTTTTAACCGGCTAATCCTTCGAGTCTTCTATGCAACTTGGATGACGACGGAAGGTTGCTAGGGTTCTTGGTAAGACATGCTATTGTGCTGTGAATAGTGCTGAGGTTGAAGGATGGAGACGATAGGTTCGTGCGATTATACTTCAAGGGGTTAGGATCTAGAGTTGGAGTTGGAGAGGGAGAAGGCGTCGGGAGACTATCCCTTCTGCGTTACCGACGTCGAGACTCGAGAGCTCTTGGGGGCTCTGTTGCCTCCCCCTCTGTCGGATGCAACTTCTCTTACTCGCACTGCTCACGCCGAAGACCACACACGTACTTTTGCTTGGAAAAACCTAAGATGTATGTCTTTTTTTCGCCTTAATCTCTACCTGAGTCTAAAAAGAAACTAAAAGATAAACTCAAACAACAACAATTATTGTTAGTTGATGGAACAACTGTGTCAACTTTATTAGTTGATGGAAAATTTTATATGGAATGAATGAAAGAAGCAGCTGCCTCATGGATCCTAACGGATGAACATCCATTTACATTATTAGAAAAAGGTTTTCATTTACATTATTAGAAACATTATTAGAAAAAGGTTTTCATTTACATTATTAGAAGAAGGTTTTAATATGTTTTGTAGACATAGAATGCTTGAGTGGAGTCATATATCACGCACAACAGCAAAAGAGTTGTTTTGCAATATATGAAGTTAGGGAAGAAAAAATTAGATGGTTTGCTGAAAAATGCAACAAAATCAGCCTCAAGACAGATTTATGCAGTCAAAAAATTAAAAAAAATAGAGTTCATGATTATCACTAGTCATTGGATTGACTTTTCATGGAAATTGAAGAAACATGTTCTCAATTTTTTTTCCATATTCCTCCTAGTGTCCTCTTTCAGATAGTCCGGTATAATGAAAATTTCAGATACTTCTAAAGTGCGCAAGGCATAGGGAAATGAAAAAAGATATATACTATTTTTTATATGCAAATGCTGATTAATACTTGTTGACTTAGTAAATTAGAATAAATGACAAATGAATTCACCATGTGGATATTGTCAATGAATTCAATTATATACTTTCTTTATCTCAGATGGATCGAGCATGATGTTTTGTGAGGGGATGATTTGGTAATTTAATTTGTTTAAGTGAAAGGAATTCAATTTCTTTCACAAATCACACGTGTTTACAGCCTGTTTTGAAAGGGGGGAATTAGAATTCCCAAGGGAATTAGAATTCAATTCCTTTCTTTGGTAGCAAATTTTAAGAAGGAATTGGAAAGGAATTGAATTCCAATTCCCTTCACACACCCCAAAATAAATCAGACCCAAAAGGGTCTGATTTGGGAAAGGAATTGAATTCCATTCCCTTCCAACTTAAAAATGACTAATTCACCCTGCTGCATGCAACCCTGCTGCATGCAACCTTGCTTCCATCTTTATTTTGCTTAAGGGTAAAATGGTAAAAATATAACAATTGATTTCAATTCCGATTGATTCCAAACATGGGAATTGGAATTCAATTCTGTTGTTTACTATTCATTCCAAACATGGGAATTGGAATTCAATTCCAGTCGGAATTGAATTCCGACCGGAATTGAATTCCAATTCCTTACTTAAAAGTTTCCAAACAGGGTGTTAGGTGTGATTTGTTTTGAGGGGTTTGAAAGGAATTGGAATTCAATTCCTTAGCAATTCCTTCCTGAAAATTGCTACCAAACGATGGAATTGAATTCCAATTCCCAAAGGAATTCCAATTCCTTCCTTTCCAAACAGGGTGTAAATATATGAAGCAACATTTCTTGAAAATTAATACAAATTTGATTTGTGAGGGGAAATTATTCCATGTTGGGTGTTGTGAGCGTATTGTAAATCTTATAGCTCAGGATGATCACAATGAAATTAAGGATATTATTCATGTAATTCGTCGGCGTGTGGATTTCATTAGAAGAATAGATACTTGACTCATTCAATTTGCTGAAATTGTAAATCAATTGAAGTTGAAAGAAAGAAAATTGGTTGATGATTGTAAAGCAAAATGGAATTCAACTTATGAGATGTTGAGAACAACAATTTAAAGATTTAAAGATCGGGAACCTAGCTACATTCATTGTCCAACCGAAGATGATTGAGAGAAATTGCATAAAGTATTTTCAATTTTGAAAGTATTCTATGAAACAATCAAAGTTATTTTTGAAAGTGAATATCCTATTGCCAATCTTTTTCTAAATGAAGTATATCGAGTAAAATAATCTTGGATGAAAAATCTTGTGATGAAAAATAATTCATTAGAAAAATGTGCAAAAAATAAAGGAAAATTTGATAAATATTCGAGTGAGTGCAATTTATTAATGGCGGTAGGTTCAATTTTGAATCCTAGTTCACTTTTCCTAAATGCTATAACTCTTTGAATCAGAAAGTAATATTAAAGAGTTTCAAAGACTTTTGTATGTAATTTATAATGAATATTCAGATGCAGCTGTTGATATGTTTCAAGGATCAAAAAGCAATTTTGAATCTCTAGATAGCAACATCTCAATTCAAAATAGTAAAGAACATATTACGTTTTCTTCTGGATGGACTGAATTCTCTTCTTATTTAAAAGAAATTGAAATGGTACGATTTGAAAAATCTAAGTTGGATGTGTATCTAGAGGAAGGGTGTCATAGACATAATCCAAATGATGCATTCGATACTCTTGGTTGGTAGAAGTTCAATACATACAAATTTCCAGTATTGTCAACTTTGACTAGAGACATATTAGCAACACCCATTATCATAGTAGCTTCAGAGGCAACTTTTAGAGATGGAGGTCGTGTTATTGACAAGTATTATCTTCTTTAGCTCCTACAATAGTAGAAATGTTAATGTGCGGTGGAAATAGTGTCGAGTAATCTGGAATGACTAAAAAGACTAAGATATGATGTTAAAATATTTTGTTTATATATATATTTTTTTTTTGCTTTCAATCAGAAAGTAAATTTGAAAAATAAATGACACATGTTATCTTTATTATTGTAGGTTGAAAAACAACATTTGACAATTGATTTATCTATAAATAAAATTGATAATTAGAAGTTGACCAGTTATCTCATAGACTGAGGTATAAATTTAATTTTTAACATGTTATATCTCAAGTTTACTATCATATTTAAGCACTCGTACATTTTATTTTTTGAATTTTGCACAGATTGAAAAGCTGGAAGCATAGAACTTGGAAGACTGGAAGTATAAAGCTTTTTATTTTCTAAAGTCTTTGTATTGTTTTGTGTAACATGGAAATGCAATGGCCGGTGAATTTTGGATGCAACAAGAGGAATGGAGAGTTTCTGGAATGGCAAGGGATGGAGAGCTTTGAATGAAGGAGAGCTTCTGGAATTTGGAAAGCAGCAGGAATTGCTTCTGGAATTTGGAAAGCAGCAGGAATTGATGCAGTTTTCTCATGATCAATTTTTTTTTTTTTTGCCATTAATCTCATTTTAACTCAACTTTATATGAGTTAAACTTCTATTTTGTCTATGTTATGAGCTTCTGGAGTTGGGACTTGAGAATTGGAATTTGGGATGCATCAATAGATTTGCATTTAGCAACAAAAATATGAATTAGGCCGGAGACAAATTGAATCTGGGGTGACCGGTTCGGTTTCACGAAAGTTTCTTACCAGTCACCAGGGTAAATCGGAAAGCGCTCGCGGTGGGCAGTCTAGAAGCCCAGCGTCTCAGGGTTCGTGTCCCATTTGGAAGAAAAATTCTTGCAAAATGCGCCATAGCTGGGGATTGAACCGCGGATGTCTGGGTTAGCAACTAATTATCATACCGCTGCATCATAACTCCGAGGGCAGAGATTTGCATTTAGCATGTTATATCATTTTGGTCATTATTCTACTTGATGATTAATCTAATTCTGCTTTGTATTTTTATTGTGTATAACTGGTAAACTATATTTTTTTTGTATATTTTGTGTAGGTTTCATATTTATATTTTGTTTATGTTGTGAAAATGGTGTGTGTTTGTGTTATTCAAGTTTCTTTTTTGAAATAGATAAATATTTATAAACGTTTCAGGAGATTGTGATTCCCTTCCACAAGAGCAAAATACAATCAAAACTTAGAGTCAATTACCTCAACATGCGAGGTAGTCTCCAACAATCCGACCAATTACACGTTCATGCATCACTCACATCTACATCCACAACTAATCAACTAATTACATGGACCAATTACACCACATCAATTATTTTTATTGTATTGTACATAATTTTAGTCTGAATAACTAAATTTTGATTTGAATAATTCGAATCCAACTCAAACTTAAGGCATTTTGAGCTAAGTTTGATTCTGCTTGAATTAAAATTCGAATCTCAAATTCGTGCTAAAATTCAATTTCAAATCAAATTCGAGTCAAAATTATTAATAATTTTAACTTCAAATCTAATTTGAATATATATATATATATATATTGAATTTAAATATTAATATTTTTATATTATTCACTTCGATTAGTTCGTACTCCTAAGATAGATTGAAGTTGATGTTAAAGTAAAGTTGTATCAAGAGAATATGATTGGCAAGTTTCAAATCATGATCAGAAATGTTCGAATTAACTGAGTCCCTTATTAATTCAGAGTAACTGTGGTCCATATGATCATAAAAAATATTTGTAATTTTAGATAACTTAACAGATAAATTTTCTTTTAGATGGTTAATGTAAGAACGTTGGATTAATGTGTTATTCGGTGTAAGTATTTTTTAATTTATTTTGAAAATTTTTTATAGGATTAGGTCGATGATTTCACAATTATTTGACATATGTTGAATATCCAATCTCATTTAAAAAAATATTTCAATTAATTCAATCCCTTGAAATTAAGCCAGCACCTTATTAATTCATGCTAACTTCTATGATGGGTCGTCATCGTAGTAGTCCCTCTAAGTCTCACATATTTTAGGAGGATAAATCACGAAGCTTATTTATTGGAATAATCTATGGTCCGTGAGATCATGTATTTTGATATTTGGGCAAAAATTTTAAGTTAAGTTTCCCTTTGTGTTTGATATATGTATTTGAGTATGTAAGTTCTGCAGGATACACATAGACTTAACTTGACGGCTTCAGATCGGTGAAGGATGGAGCAACCGAGGGACTGTTCACAAGGCAGGAACGATGAGCCGAGGGAACCGCACTTCGAGACATACGCGAATGATAGCATGAGGACGAGCCGCGGGCTTGTATGCATCCGAGGACGAGAGCCAAAATCGAAGAAGACTTGAAGGCAACAGGTCAAGACTCTAAGAAGGGTCAATTGAGTCGTGCGGGTCCAAATGCTGAGAGAATTGTACTTGGAAAGGGAAACCCTAGGTTTGGGGTTTGGGCAGTCGACAGAAAGATCAGTCGACTGATCTTTTGTGCAGTCGACTGATGTCGGCTGGAATTCGAACGTTTGGTTGTAATGTTCGAATTCGGATTGACAAGTCGACTGGTGTTGGGACCAATTGACTGGTAACGGCTAGTTCAGCCACGAGCTTTATTTAAGGGAGCTCGGTTAGGTTGGCTAAGATTGACGAAATAGGCTTTAGTTAAAGGTCTAAGAATGTCCAAGGTGGACATGTTGATTCTATGTTTAAGAACCTAGAAAGGGAAAATCAAGCTTTGAAGGCAAAATTTGAAAAATTAGAGAAAAACCTAGATAAATTCACTATTGGATCTCAAGGGTTAGGTATGGTGTTGGGATCCAAAAACCCAACAATGATAAATCAGGGTTGGGATAGCGATTTATGTCCTCCAAGGCTAATGAAAAAATATATGCTAGGGTAGCATATAATTATGGCAAGGAGGAGAAGTTCAAGAATAACAATGAACTGTCATTTAAGGGCAAAAAGACCTTAACTAAGGACAAGATATCCAAAGTTAAAGGGAAGAAGTGCTTAACCAAGGGCAAGGTGCCCAAGGTTAAGAATGTTAGGTTTGTAGGTCAAGAGTCATCGGAGGTACATTGATGTGACCTAGTGTTCGTTGAATCACATAGGGAGGTGACTAAGGTTAAGAGCTCAAGAGGAAGCTCTAAGAGTCAAATTGAGACCCTTGATTAATGGATCTCGGGAGGATATCTCCCGGAAGTTTAGATAGACCATGGAGTGTGTCAAAGAATTTGGAGATGGATTTAAGTCTCAATCCTTGGGATTTGACACATTGGGTGTGTGGTTCATGCATGAAAATATGATATTAGGGTCATATTACATGAAAATTAGTTTTTGATGTATAGATATCATATAAATCAATGCTAGGGATGCATTGTGGGTTGGTATGGGCAGATACATCAAGAGGAGGTCAAAACTAGGACTTTAGGTCAAGGTTCTATTGAACCATTTAGATAGTTTTGGATTTTATGTCAATCTTGGAATTGATGATAGATACATTTTTGAATGTATTTTTCCTAAGTAGACACGGGTACTACAAATCTCTCCACAAAATTTGAGAATTTTTGGAGAATTGTGGAATTATTGGCGTATTTTTGAAATTGGGTTCAGAATGCTGAAAATACTGATATCAGGGTATCTGTCGACTGGTGCAGAGAGCAGTCGACTGATAATACTGTGGAGTGAGTTTTCAACTAGGTCAGTCGATTGGTAACTGTCTCAGTCGGCTGATATAAGTTGGAATTGGGTTCAGCAAGATCGAAAAGTGTCCTAATGATATCAAACTTGTGTATAATCTTATGGGGTGTTATTACACATTGTTTATGATCATTAGAAGTTAAAGAATCCAATAATTGAGATATTATTAGAGTTCTTTTTGATGTGTGGTAAAGGGGGAGACATGTTAGGTTTAAGAAGAAACCAAATACACCTTTGCTAGACATCCTAGCTCAAGGGGGAGCTTAGGTGAAGGGGGAGCATTGTTGCTCATGTCTTGGCAAAGAGGGAGCCCTGTGATAGGTTATTAAAAAGCCTTTGTAAGTCCAATATAGGGAAAGCCTTGGAAAGATTTTTAAAAAGTCAGATTTCATAAAAATCCTAACTTATCGAGAGTTTAGGTGTGGGGATGTCTTGTGATAGGATTTATGCATATTTGCATTGCATATGCATTGACAGTATAAGTCCAAGTGTGTTACCTTGGCAACGTAAATCCATTTGGTTTAAGCATTGTATTTGCTATTTGTTTTCTCTAACTTAAGCATATTGCCAACATCAAAAAGGGGGAGATTATTGGAGCAATCTATAATCCGTGAGACCATGTGTTTTGATGTTTGGGCAAAGGGTTTAAGTTAAGTTTACCCTTGTATTTGATATGTGTATTTAAGTGTGCAGGTTATGTAGGATACACATAGACTTAGCTTGACGACTTCGGGTCTGGTGAAGGATGAAGCATCCGAGGGACTGTGGACAAGGGAGGAACGATGAGCCGAGGGAAGCGCACTTCGAAGCATACACGAATGATTGAATGAGAACGAGTTGCGGGCTTGTATACATTCGAAGATGAGAGCCAAAGTCGAAGAAGACTTGAAGGCAACAAGTCGAGGTTGCAAGAAGAGTCAGTTGAGTCGTGAGGGTCCGACTGCTGAGAGAATCGTACTCAGAAGGGAAACTCTAGGTTTAGGGTTTGGGTAGTTGACTGGTACTTGGATCAGTCGACTGATAGTGAGCACAAAAAGATCAGTCGACTGATCTTCTGTGAAGTCGACTGGTGTCGGCTGAAATTCGAACGTTGGGTTGTAACATTCGAATTTAAGTTGACCAGTCGACTGGTGTTGGGACCAGTCAATTGGTAACGACTAGTTCAGCCACGAGTTCTATTTAAGAGAGCTCGATTTGGCTAGCTAGGGTTGACGAAATTGGCTTTGGCTAAAGGTCAATTAATAGTCTTTGTGCTCAGGAGTGTTGTCAAGGTTGTGGTTGTTGGTGCCCCGGTTGGTTTTGATGTGATCAACCAAGTTAGGTTAGGTCCTGTTGGTTTTAATCCCTCTGCTAAGTGTGCAGGAACTTAGGTACGGAGGAAGTCGAGCGTAAGACGCAGCGGACGAGAAGGATTGCACGGGAAGTGAGCCGACGGGCTTCGTACAATCCGAGGGACGCGGAAGTTGCGGAAGAGTACGTCGGTGGAGCGTGAAGGACGCGCGCGACGTCCGAGGGACGAGAAGCCGGAAGGAAGCACGCTCGAGGGGCGAAAGGTCGGAGTCGGGTTCGGGTGAGCCTAACTCCGATTGGTCAGAAATCATCCAGAAGATCTACTTACGAACAGTCAAGTTGCCTTTGACTTGGACTTAGATCAAGACAAGCGCGACGTTTTTTATAAAAGCTTTTATATTAAAGCTTTTAATTAAAGCTTTTAAAGTCGAAAATCGTAAAGCTTTTAATTAAAGCTTTTTAAGCCGATTATCTTAAAGCTTTTATATTAAAGCTTTTATTAAAGTTTTTAATTAAAGTTTGTTTTAAATCACACGTGTGATTTCAAAAGGAACCGTTGAAGACCATTTCAAAGGAGTCGTTGAAGACCACTTCAAAGGAGTCGTTGAAGACCATTTCAAAGGAGCCGATTAATTTATCCCTTTTAATTAGAGTTTAAAATCTGATTGAGATAATCTTAGATCTACGATCAAGATGAAACTTAATCTTGTATCAACGATCAAGATCATATCACTCAACCTATAAATAGGCTTAGAGATTTAGATTCAAAGTAATTCATTGTTTTCTTGTAATTCTCTCTAAAGTCTAGTGTGCTTCAGTTGTAAGGCTTCTCCGCCACAAGGAGAGTTTTTATTGCATTAACCGTCTTGGAAGCAACGACCAAGTTGCAACCAAGTTTTTTTTATTGACGAGTTCCTCCATCTTTTTTTATTTATTAGCCAGCCGTCTATTCACCCTCTATAGCCGGACCAACCCGATCCAACAAGTGGTATCAGAGCCAGGCCGCCACAGAAGGACTAACCGCCAACTGCAGCAAATTTTAAGATGGTTGGACCAGCAATATACCCGCCTAAATTTGAGGGGGAGTTCGCGGCATGGAAACGGAAGATGCAGGTATTTTTTACTACAGATTATGAATTATTAATTATTATGAAAAATGGCTATGCAGTTCCCAAAGACAATGAAGGAAAGATCAAGGATCCTGATTCTTGGAACAAGAAGGAACAAGTTGATGCTGTAGCAAACGGAAAGGCAGAATTTCATCTGCTGACCGTCCTCCCAGAGCAAGATGTGAACCGGATCGGTAAGTACGAATCGGCGAAGGAACTTTGGAAAAAGTTCTTGGAACTGCACGAAGGAACCTCGGAAGCAAAACTTGCGCGACGAGATGTTCTTCGAAGCCGACTGACCAATCTACGGATGGAAGACGGAGAATCTGTTGCAAGATTACATGCAAAGGTAAAAGAACTAATCACAAGCCTCGAAAATCTCGGAGAAAAGGTAACTAACCGCGATGCTCAAAGGTACGCTCTAAACGCGTTTTCGAGAACCCCGGAATGGACCTCGGTAATCGATGCATATTATATTTTAAAAAATCTAGAAATAAGTACTTTAGAAGAGTTGTTTTCTACTTTGGAACTTCACGAATAACGCTTTATAGAAAAGAACAGGAAAGCTGACAATATTGCGCTAAAAACAAGGAAGATCCAACTCGACAAAGAATCTTCAGCGGATGATGAAGAAACAGCACTAGCGGTAAGAAAATTATGTAAATACATTAATACTAACCGCTTAAAAAAGGTGCAGAGAAAGAAAAAACGAACGGTCCGATGCTACAACTGCAATGAGGAGGGACACCTTAAAGATCAGTGCCCTAAACTCAAGAACCAGATAAAGAAGAAAAAGGAACTAAAAGCCACCTGGACGAGACCTCGTCAGATGAATCGGAAGCCGAAGAGTTCGTCGGACTTGCATTGATGGCAAGCCACCAAGACGAAGATGAAGAAAGCACCTTGGGAGCAAGCAGCAATAAAGAGGAAGATCCTAACTTCAAAACCGACCCGGTAAGTGAGGTATGTCTACTTCCACCTGCTCGAATTTACTCAGTAATAAAATTCATGCTTAAGTCGATGAATAAATTGGAGATAGAAACTCTGAGTTAAAAGAAAGATTTGGCACTATATGCTCATCTGTTCTATCCGACCAACTGAAAATAGAAAATGAAAATTTGAAGAATTTAGTAGAGAAATTAGAAAATGATATTGCATGTTTAAGAATTAAAAAGAATTTTTATCCTGAAAATCTGAATTGGTATATTAAAAATCATAGGGGCTAGCTTAGAAAAATTCCTAGAAATTATATTCCTCCAAAGTTTTTGATTAACCCCGTAGATGAAAATTTATTTTGAGTCCCAAAATCAATATTGAATTAATTTTCTGGTATTTATGAAAAATAAAATTGACTAATAATTTTTTCAGTACTTGGCATACTTATCATGAATTTATTAGGATTTTTTATTTGTATGAATTTTAAAAAAAAATTAAGTGAAATTTATATTTTTCCTTCCCTATTTTTTGTCCCATTTTTGCTGTGATCAAAGGGGGAGAATAGTTTATGTTCAGGGGGAGGTTATGTACATGATTGCAAATTTCTTTTATGTTTAAATCTGTTACAATATTTTTTATTGTTTGTTGTTTATCCCTAACTAAACTTGGGTTGATGCACATCAAAAAGGGAGAGATTGTTGGTGCCCCGGTTGGTTTTGATGTGATCAACCAAGTTAGGTTAGGTCCTGTTGGTTTTAATCCCTATGCTAAGTGTGCAGGAACTTAGGTACAGAGGAAGTCGAGCGTAAGACGCAGTGGACGAGAAGGATTGCACGGGAAGTGAGCCGACGGGCTCGGTACAATCCGAGGGACGCGGAAGCTGCGGAAGAGTACGTCAGTGGAGCGTGAAGGACGCGCGCGACGTCCGAGGGACGAGAAACCGGAAGGAAGCACGTTCGAGGGGCGAAAAGTCAGAGTCGGGTTCGGGTGAGCCTAACTCCGATTGGTCAGAAATCATCCAGAAGATCTACTTACGAACAGTCAAGTTGCCTTTGACTTGGACTTGGATCAAGACAAGCGCGACGTTTTTTATAAAAGCTTTTATATTAAAGCTTTCATTAAAACTTTTAATTAAAGCTTTTATTAAAGCTTTTAAAGTCGAAAATCGTAAAGCTTTTAATTAAAGCTTTTTAAGCCGATTATCTTAAAGCTTTTATTAAAGCTTTTAATTAAAGTTTGTTTTAAATCACACGTGTGATTTCAAAAGGAACCGTTGAAGACCATTTCAAAGGAGTCGTTGAAGACCACTTCAAAGGAGTCGTTGAAGACCATTTCAAAGGAGCCGATTAATTTATCCCTTTTAATTAGAGTTTAAAATCTGATTGAGATAATCTTAGATCTACGATCAAGATGAAACTTAATCTTGTATCAACGATCAAGATCATATCACTCAACCTATAAATAGGCTTAGAGATTTAGATTCAAAGTAATTCATTGTTTTCTTGTAATTCTCTCTAAAGTCTAGTGTGCTTCAGTTGTAAGGCTTCTCCGCCACAAGGAGAGTTTTTATTGCTTTAACAGTCTTGGAAGCAACGACCAAGTTGCAACCAAGTTTTTTTTTATTGACGAGTTCCTCCATTTTTTTTATTTATTAGCCAGCCGTCTATTCACCCCCTCTAGCCGGACCAACCCGATCCAACAGTGGTGACGTTTCTCCACCCACAAGGAGCGACACGAGCTAGCCGAAGGTCCTCAGGGGACTAATCCACCGACGGATAGGGATCGTCCACCTTACGGACAGCCGTGGAGTAGGAGTCTTATCTCCGAACCATGTAAACTGTTTGTGTTAGCGATTGTTTTCATTTGTAGTTTGTATTTTCGCTTGCGCACGATAACTAGGTGGATTAGTCCTCGGAAGACCTCCGGTTAGCTCGTGTTGCTCCCTGTGGGTGGAGAAACCTCACCACAACCTTGACAACACACTTGAGCACAAAGACTACTAACTGACTTTTAACCAAAGTCAATTTCGTCAACCCTAGCCAGCCAAACCAAGCTCTCTTAAATAGAACTCGTGGCTGAACTAGCCGTTACCAATCGACTGGTGTTGGCACCAGTTGACTGGTTCCAACCGAATCCGAACGTAACAGCCCAACATTCAAATTCCCAGCCGACACCAGTCAACTGTACAGAAGATCAGTTGACTGATCTTTCTGTGCCAACTACCAGTCGACTGATCCAAGCATCAGTCGACTGCCCAAACCCTAAACCTAGGGTTTCCCTTCCCGAGTACAATTCTCTTACACTCAGACCCTCACGACTTAGCTGACTCTTCACTTAGTAGTCTCGACCTGTTGCCTTCAAGCCTTCTTCGACTTTGGCTCTCATCCCTCGGATGCATACGAGCCCGCGGCTCATCCTCATGTCATCCTTCGCGTATGCCTCGAAGTGTGCTTCTCTCGGCTCATCGTTCATGGTTTGTCCACGGTCCCTCGGATACATACAAGCCCACGGCTTATCTCCTCATGTCATCCTTCAGTAGACCCGAAACCGTCCAGCTAAGCCTATGTGTATCCTACAAATTTGCACACTCATATACACATATCAAATACAAGAGTAAACCCAACTTAAACCCTTTTCCCAAATATCAAAACATATGGTCATTCCAAACCATAGATTGCTCCAACATGGTCCTCCATGACCCACTTAGATGTGATCTCTTATACCAAGTGTTTTATCTTCCATGACTTAGTATATATAAGCGTTTGGTCTTCTATGACGTACGTGAACTTTACTTCTCATTCAAGTGTCTAATCCTCTATAGTCCTCTTAGACTTCATGCTTTTCATATTAAATATTTAGTTCTCCATGACTCACTTAGTCTTCTCACTCAATAATTGAAACCAAAACCTATCTTAGCCAACCCTTGACCTAAGGTCGATTGCATCAATAATCTCCTATTTTATATTATGCTCTTATTTCTCATACTTATTTTATATTTTTATGCTCACTTTTAGAGTTTTTAATTTTTAAGTTAATTATTGAGATAACATATATCTAAAAACAGAAACAATATACTCTGCAGCAATATGGAGTAAACCAACATTGGCAACGAAGAAGGTTGAGCAACCCAGCCATACAACCTAAACCCAAAATTAGACTTAGAAAGGGTTACTATTTGTGAAAAAGTAAAGAAAAGAAGTCTTATCTAAACAAAAACAAATATGTCAGAAAATTTAAACCAAAGAAAACATATATCAATACTATAACTTGTTTTGCCTGTAATGAACCAAGACATTTATCTTCTGCATGTCTAAATAGGAAAATTTTATATACTAGAGAAACTAAATTAGTCTCTTGTACTAACCTGGACTTAATAGCAATACACGAGGATGTTTCTAATACATCTTCTATTTACTCTATAGTCTCTATAGAAGACATAGAAGAAATACCAACCATCTCTAACTATAAACTAATCAACGCGTTTCTAAACAACCCTTATACCTTGGCAGAAAAATATCCAGCCACTAGTAACATGTTCCAACATGAACTAGATGACTTAGCCGATCAATGGGAGGACTCTATAGTCTAGGACAAATCATATCTTCAGTCCTTGAAGAAGAAGAGACATATGTTGTCCGTAGAATTGAGAGTTTTCCGTCAGAATAGGTAAATTTAAATATTAAACCTGTCAGACATCTAATTAAAATAGGCATTGATGACCTTCCTGGTATACGACTAGAATTTAAAGACTACCCTTCTAATTTTGATACTGATTGGGATGCTTTTCCCTCGTTACTGGACCAACTAAAACACTGGAGAACCTCTATTTAAGGATCTAATTAGACTTGGGACAGGCTAGAAGATCCTAATGAATATCTCCTAGCAGGAGAAACATATACTGAAAAAATTTATTGGCCCAGAGACATGAGCACAAGGTTCCTTCCTTTTGCCTTCACAACGCAGCATACAACTTTATTTCAGCATTACCAAAAGAAAGCAGAATGATGGGCTCGCAAAGCACGAGTGGCATCATCCCTTTCTGCTCAAGCATATAGGGTCGCACTAGCTAGAAACCAACTACAAAATTAGCAGGCCCAACACGGCTAGCAAGCCCACAACAACTAGCCAACCCAACAAGCCCAAAGAACCAATACTCCATCTCTAGATTCTATAGAAGAATAAAATATGGAGAACATGATGGAACCCTAAGGAACCCACCTCATCCACTTTAACATTCACTCTTATCTTTTCTACTTTCCAACTCCTTCAAATTTGATCTTATCCACCGCCAGACATCTCTTTTACCACATCCTCACCAGGCCCCTTCGTCTTAAGTGCACCACCTACTTTTCCTTCTCTAAGAAGTAACTGCCCTTTTCTCTCCTTATATAAACCTCCAATTGATCTCAGAAGGCATGGACCTCCGAAGTCACAAGTTAGTGCAAGTTCTAACTCCCTCCTCTGTAAGTTCCTTCTTAGTCTGCTACACGATATTCTGCCTGCTTACGTCCATCTATGTAAAATAATATGTATGTTTGTTCATAAGTCCATACTGAGAATATTTATAAGCTTGTATTATGTATGATGAATGCACTCTTAATGCACTAGTAAGTTTCATTTCCCTATGAGCAGCTTCTGTTTTGTTTTTGTAATCCTGTCTTCCTCTCTCAATTTCTAAACCTTCCTCAATCAATTTCCCTATGAGCAGCTTCTGTTTACTCTGTAAGTTCCCTATGCACTAGTAAGCTCCATGTCTAAACCTTCCTCAATCAATTTCTAAGTAATCACAAGATGATGAATAGTCATTGTAAAGAATTCATAGATTTTTGACCAAATGAGACATGTCCGAGCTAAGGGAAAAACGGGCAGGCTGCTCTCTTCCTAAAAATAGTCGGGGCAGCGGTTCTACTATGAAACCCTTTACAGATGAGACTCATTGAAAGCATATAAAAGGAAAAGGCACGAAAATTGTTAATTAATTTAAAAAATTTACTGTTCATAATTACTATTCACAAAATAAAAATTATTGGTACAAGTAATTATAAACAGTAATTGTAAATAGTAATTATAAATAATGATTATGAATAGTAATTTTTTTAATTAACTAACACTTTTCTTGCCTTTTCCTTTTATATGCTTCTAGTGAGCCTCACCTGTAAGGGTTTCATAATAGAGTCGTTGCCACGACTATTTTTAAGAATAAGATAGCTCGCCCATTGTTCCCATAGTCCACATAGGTCTTATCTAGTCAAATGTCTATAAATTCTTTCTAGTTATTGTTCATCATCTTGTGATTACTTAGGAAAGGACTGAAAAAGGTTTAGACATGGAGGCAGGATCACAAAAACAAAATAGAAGTTGCTCAGAGGGAAACAGAGCTTGCTAGTGCATTAAGAGTGTATCCATCATACATAATACAAACTTATAAACATTCTCAGTATGGACTTATGACTAGACATACATATTTTACATAGACGAACATAAGCAAATAGAATATTGTGTAGCAAACTTGGAAGGCACTTACAAAGGAGGGATTTAGAACTTGCACTAACTTGCGACTTCGGAGGTTTGTGCCTTCTGAGATTGGCTGGGGGTTTATATAGGGAGAGAAAAGGGCAGTTCCTTCTTAGTGAAGGAAAAGCAGGTGGTGCACTTAGGACGAAGGGGCCTAGTGAGGATGTGGCAAAAGAGATGTCTAATGATCGAGCATAAGATCGAATCTAAAGGCGCTGAAAAGTAGAAAAGATAAGTGTGGATGTCAGAATGGATGAGGTGGATCCCTCAGGGTTCATCATGTTCTCCATGTTTTGTTCTACCGTAGAATCCAGAGATGGAGTACTTATTTCTTGGGCTTCATGGAATTCGGCTTGATGGTCGTGTTGGGCCTACTGATTTTGTAGTTGGCTTCTAGCTAGTGCAACCCTGTATGCTCTAGCAGAAAGGGCTAAGGTTGCTAGTGGTTTGCGAGTCCATCGTTCTGCTTTTTTTTAATAATGCTAAAATAAAGTTGTGTGTCACGTTATAAAGGCAAAAAGAAGGAACTTTGTGCCCATATCTCTGGCCAATAAATGTTTTCAATATATGTTTCTGAGATATTCATCAGGATCTTCTAGCTTGTCCCAAGTCCAATTAGATTCTTGGACAAAGGCTCTGTAGTATTTTAGTTGGTCCAATAACGAGGGAAAAACATCCCAATCATATCAAAATCAGAAGGGTAGTTTTCAAATTCTGATAGTATACCAGGAAGGTCATCAATGTCTATTTTAATTAGATGTCTTGTAGGTTCAATCTTTAAATTTACTCATTCTGATGGAGAGCTCTCAATTGTACAGACAACATGTCTTTTCTTCTTCAAGAACTAAAGAAATGATTTGTCCAAGTTTCTTTGAGAAATTTATGATGGAATCAGGATCATATACCCATAATTTGGATAGTAATCCGTAGTCTATTAGAAGAAATTGAGTAATGAACCTCCTTTTGATGGTTGGAGGTTCATATATATTTATGTTGATATTGATTCTTCTAAAAGAATATATGAGTTGACATTGACGACCAAATTTTTCTGAGGTTTCATAAATTTTGTTCCTGTTTTGACACTTCATCTTAGGACTGAATTTAGCTTCATACTGGATTGTCATTCCTCGTCTTTGGACTTGGTTTAGCTTGATGACTCGTAGTCAACCAGTTTATTGGTAATCATGGTTAGACTCGACTCTGTTGTAGAGATGTTGATTTCCTTGTAGCGCCGACTGATGAGTCGAAAAACGAGAGTCGAACATGTCCACTATCTATTTGAGATTAGAGATTACCGTCTTTAGGAATCTTTTTTTTCCATGCTAGTTCTAGTACTAGTATCAGCTGGGTGAGAATTTGAGACTTAGTAGCACGATTAATATCGGATCGAGTTACTGTGATACACAACCTACGTTGACGTGAAAGAGGTAGAATTAGCTACATATTATCCTAGTGGATAGGAGATTGATATATCCTAGTCCATGGGGATGTTGATCGTGGATTAATCGTACTTGATTAGTTGACCAAGAGGGTACTTTCGGATTTATGATTTGCAATGATGTGAATCATTCATGAGACTAGGCTATCTTTGGGTGGATACCGAAGATGTGATTTGGAAAATGAAAAATCACTTAGTGATTATATTAAAGTATGCCTGAGAGATTGTATATCTCTTTCCATTTGGTAGGTTAGTTGTTGAGTTTCTAAACGTGGAGGAACCGAATTAGGATAGTTTACAAAGGCGATAGTTAGTCAACTCGCCTAACGTTACTCTATAAGGGACTCAAACTCATAGACTGAGCGTATATGATTAGATAATCTCGACGGTATATCGAGATATATGACCTGCGAATACGTGAGGAATAGGGTGTTAGTTGTTTATCACCTATGAAGTTTAATCGTACTTTGGTGGAAATTATAAATGATGATCTTCGAGTCATAGAGTGTTGGTTGACAGTTATTTTGGAAAGATATTTGGTGATTATGTCTCTTTATCATTGATCAGGAAGTAATCAATTTTGATTGATGTTTAAAGATGGATTGAGATTGATGAATCTCTATGATGTGTTGTGTTTTGAGGATATATTCATGGATATCTTTGATTTATTAGTCGTAAGTGTGGATGTATAAATGACTTTCTCTTTCAGAGACTCATCTCGTTAGATTTTTGTTAAGGATGGTTTGGTAATGGTGGATATTAGGAAACCATATCTTTGTAATATATAAAATTTTTTGGTGGATCATTGGTGGATTTATGACATTACAATTTGTTAATTAGAAATTGTCTTTGATTGGTGATTTATGGGCGATATTGATAGATGTGATGATTGACTATTGGTGATTTAATATATACTTGGTGTCAGTAATCTTATGGTTGAGCGCCCTATGCTTGATTTTGATAAGTTTGATCGATTGTACTTGGTTGTCGGATGAAAATCTCTAGATCAATAATCTTCAGTATAGAGTTCATGTTGAGAACCCCAACAAGTAAAGAGTTGATAACGTATGTTTTGTTTTACGAACATAATGAATGAATTTGGGATGAATTGATGAAGTGTTGTGGAACTGTAGGTTTCAGATTTGGATGTATTTGGTTTCGATTGTATGGATTGGTTTATGTTTGGTGATACAACTTTTGTGGCAAGTTGATTGGGGATGCTTCTGTTTTGAAATATTTATCTGGTATGATGAGTTTGAATGGTTTTGGTTTTGGTTTTGGTAGATTGTTGTGAGTCATTTATGAATTGAACTTGTGTTTAACATTAATACCATATGAAATGGAGTTGTATATGATCTGATCTTTGATGTTGCTTTGGTTTAGAATCACGTTTTGAATACGTTAATCTTGTTGGATAGTTTCGCTATCTATTTTGGAGGAAGACTTATACTAGTTTGTTCGGATTAGAATTCTTGCCATAAGTTTCCTTTGTGACAGATCTGTGATAAGGAAGTAATTTGTTATTTTGGGGAGGTTTCACTAGGTTTGTTGCGGTAATCATGTATTGATGTGAACTTGATTCTTGGAAGAATTGAGTTTAGTTAACCATATTTGAATTTAGGAATGAACCTCATTATGATGATTAGTTTAGGAAGTAGCTTATTGTTTTTATTGTTGTTGACAATTTAATTAAGTTGAGGTTGTGATTAGGATTTATCTTAATTTTTATTTATGTGTAATTTAGTCATACCCAACATACTAGCCTCCAGTTTATCATTCTCAGCAATTGGTAGGACTTCCAAAACCTCAGTTTGTACAGCCAGCTGCAGTTTGTTCAGACGATGCCACCATCAGATCCAGAGATGGACCAGGTTTATGCTATCACCAGAGAGAGGGCACACAGGCCGATGGATTGGTTTCTGGGACGCAGGATGTCAGAGGCTCAAGATCGCCAGAAGAGTTACGCGGATTAGAGACGGAGACCCTTAGAATTCTCCATGAGTGATCACGTATTCTTACAAGTATCAACAACGAAAGGGGTGAAGAGATTTGGTTTGAAAAGTAAGCTAGCTCTGCGCTACATTGGACCTTTCCAGATTCTAGAGAAGATTGGAGTAGTAATTTGTCATCTAGCACTACTGTCATCTCTTGATGACATTCACGATGTGTTCCGTGTGTCCATGCTGAGGAAGTATATACTAGATCCTGGTCATATCTTGTCAGATGTTCCGATCACACTTCAACCAGACACGACCAACAAGAAGATACCTATGTGGATATTGAGGTAGAAGGAGCATCGATTGAGGAACAAGATAGTCCGCTTGGTCAAAATCGATTGGCAACACCACTTGGATGAGAAGGCTAATTGCGAGCTCGAGGATACGTTCAAAGCTTGCTACCATCATCTATTTACTTGAGGTGTGTAGCCTATGTTTTGGTTCAGTAACATTATTGTTTATTAATTGAAAGTCTCTGTTACAGTTTACTAGCGAAATTTAGGAGATCAAATTTTTGTTAGTGAGGAAGAATATTAAATCCAGAAAGTTTCAAGGGCTAAACTGCATAAAAATCCTAAATTTAGGAGTAGGGATTGAATTATCCAGATTTGGAGGGTCTTTTCGCAATTTAGTCTCAATTTGTTAATTAAAACCCTATTTTTATTTTCTTTCTTCTCACGAAATCCTCATCTCTTCCTCAACCGCTCGACGCCGACTCCTCCCTACGATTCCTCTCCACGCGAAGTCGACACCGCAGCCTCCATGCAAGAGTGCCCGCTCTCTCTGCTCCTCCTCCCTCGATCCAAGTCGACGCCATCTACTTCCCCTCTTCCCTCGAGTGATCCAAGACACCCAGCCGCCAAATTTTTCTCCTCTTCGCCTGCCCTCACAATCGGGTTTCTGCGTCTGCCGACGATCAGAGCACTGAGGTGGAGACGCTGGTGAGATCCACCGCCGACAATCGTTGTTCCTGGGGTTCTGTGGTCTCTTCGTGGGCACTGCTCTATGACGGAAGTGTAGCTTGGTGATCCTTGTCGGCGCTTTGCAGCAAGTAAGAGCCTTGATTAGGGTTTGATCTTGTGTTGGAAATGTTTTGATTAGATCTATAGATGAGTGTGTGTAGCTCTGTTTTAGAGGTTATGTTCTACGGTGAGATGCATTTCTTCGAATTCCTTAATTCTGGTTGTTGAGGATCTAAGTTTCGATTGATTTAGGATAAAATTGAGTTGTAGTTTGGATTGTTTAGATCAATACAGTATGGAATGGAATCAGATGAGTTTGGTTTGTATGATAGATCTATTTGGAGCATGATTCTGCTAGTTTTTTCAATTACTGTTCTTCTAATTTTTCTATGGATGCTACGAAAGGTTTGGGTTAGTCCTTATTTGTTTAGATCTATGTTTGTTGTTAGAGATTTGAGTTGTCGATGTTTTGTGTCAACTCTTGTAGTGGGAGGACCTTGATGCAAGTTTCCCTTGGGGATGATCTGGTTTGATTCCTTCCATTACCATGAGCTAACTGTGAGTTAATGGAATGAATGGTTAAATAGGTGATTAATAGATGTATAATTAACTTATTAATTAATATGGGTCGATTAATGATGATTTAGCTAAGATCATTAGTGTTAAGTTAAGGTAATTGGCATTGGATTCATTAATTGAATAATAAATTGTTTAATTACTTGTGATGAGTAAATGGATTAGTTTTTGAATTATTATGGAATTTATTTAGATCAAATTTGGAATTATTCCTTCGGTTAGATTGGAGGATTAACCTAAAAATCTAATTATGATAATTTGGCTAAGAAGAGATTTATGGTTGTATAAGATAATTAGGGTTTAATTCTAATATAAATTAGATTTAGTTTAGCTTATTATTGATTGTATAAATAGTTAAACTTTGTCATTGATACAGGACTTTGACTTTGGATTCGTAAGGGTGGTTGCTGGAGATTCACTCTGAAACGCACGTTGTATTTACGAGACGGATATTTCTTGCTTGATTCTTTAGCTCCTCTTACCTTTAAATGCATAGTCATCCTGTTATCTAAGTAGGTTTATTTATCTTAGCTCTACTTTGCTTATTTTTCTACTTGATACTTTTCTATGCTTGACCTTTGAGTTAAAAATTCAAATTTTCAGTTATACAGTCTCAACTCTGGTCCGAAGAGTACCACTAGTACACGTGTAGTTTAGAAATATCATATGACCTATTTAGGGTTTGGTTGATATTAGATATACCCTACCCAATAAATTAGTTGCATGTTTGTTTGTTGTGATTCTGATTTGAATGCATGTGTTTCTTATGGATTCCATGATGGTTGATCTGGTTGTGTTTATGCACTTTGGTATCGTGCACTATGTTGCATTGGTTGCATACTGGCAGTGATTGACTTCCTTGTGGTTAAGCTTACCGTCAGTCATATAATGATCTGCCCACTTAACCACTCGGGGTAGTGATAGTTATCAGAGTGCGAGCGACTGTCTTGTCGTGCTACTCTCAAATCTGGAATAGCACTCTGCCCCCATGAGTGTTTGAGAGTAGCACGACAAGACAGTCTGCCCCCATGAGTTAATATGTCGTAATTAATATGGAATAGCACTCTGCCGGCAGAGTAGCACGACATATTAACTACGTGGTTGTGATATTTTTATTATATTTGTTACTACTATAATTGTGGAATTGTCAGCCAAGTATGGTTGTGCGTATTTATAAGTAGAGATGAATATATTATTAACTTTATATTATCCGTCATATTGTCCAATTTTCGAACAAGCTTAGGCCCTAAGGACATGACAAATGGACCATAAATAATTAAATAAGGTAAATGACTTGTGCCTTAATAAAAAAACTCTCACCCCTAACTATTTGATGATTGAGTATAAATTGACCCCATAATTTATTGTCTTTCACATAATCTTGTGTTGACTTATAAAAGACCTAAATATAATCACCTTTTGCTATCATATAATAGACCTTAAATAATTAAATGAGTATAAAAACAGCTAAGGGGTGTCAATTTAAGGGCGGTGTCAATTAATCTTGTAATAGAGATCAAGCATTTTTGAGTTAATTCATGCTCACTTCAGTTTTTTATATATATACAATATTTATAAGATAAAATTGTCTAATTCGATTCAACTAAAAAAAATAATTAACCGAATTGGATAACATCAAATCTGGAATGATCGGTTTGCCCCACGGAAGCTTTCCACCAACTGAATGAGATACTACAAGTGGTTGATGATCGGTAGATCTCAGATCAAGTTGTTAAAACTTCAAAGCCATTATCTCTGCTAAATCTTTTTTGTTGGGAAAGGAATGTAACTTTTCATGCCTCAACTTGGCATTGAAGTTGATCCTGTCAGGGAATCAGCAAATCAGTAGAATATTAAAGAGAATAGAAGTTATCCAAAAAAGTTTGATGAAATTTCTCTCCAAACACTTTAACAGTTCAATCGAGTCATTCGGATTCACTAGATTCCATACTGTATACATTATCAGCAAAGCCAAAGTAGCCAAGGACTGCTAACCTCTGTTACAAAGAAGGCATGAAACCCATAGGGCACCCTGTGTGGAAGTTCAACAACTGCCACCGGCTCCGCGGACATAGTCTTCGCATCTATTACATTGGCTGCTGATTTCCTGCAAGTGTGAAAAAAGAAAAACAACAGAACCTCAATTCAAAATGTTGTTCTACAAAAATAGTTCATTAAACAGATTGAGTGATTTTATCTTCATATGCAACTTCCCTAGGTTATCCTTCACCCGGTTAGGAAGTTCTTAAAAAACAGCCGATATTAGAAGTCCTGTTAGCTTTTAGGTTGATGTGCCACTAAATCAGTTTTAAGTGATGTGTGCTTGAAATAGAGAGGAAGACTGTACCCTGTGTTCTCATCATGAACGAAGAAGATTAAGTAGCCATCGTCCTCTTCTGATGTAATCCCAGATTGGCGTGGCACAAATATTGCCTCGGAGCCATATCGTCCCGGTCCAAGATCAAATATGCCTTTAATATTTCCTCCAACCTCAAGCTTCTTTTTACCAGCTTCTGGCTCCAGATGCAGATCAAATTTAATTATGCCCGTTACCTTTGCGATGCTGTCTAATATAGTGCCATACACATATCGTTGTTTCCTGAAATACAAAAGATAGTAATAGACGAATTTGATTCGAGTATCCAAACTCATTATCAAAAACATACAGAAGCTTTCTCCTGTTGCTGTGGACTGGCAAATAAAAACCAATTCGATATCAACCTTTTGACAGGATTCTGAAATCAAGTTAAATAAACCAAAAGCATCTAAGCAATTATTTCCGAGCAGCGATTTCTCAGCTTCTTGCCTATTTGCACTTCCATCTTGTTAGCACAACATTTGTTTTTTAGCGGTGTGAAGTCTAGTAAGATTCTCCTAAGATTTAAATCTCTCCTGAAGCCAGTGACATTGTGCCAACATTAATGTGAAAGTTCCTAGTATAGCAATATTTTGAAGAAATCCTTCAGATCCATATGTGAACTTGTGCAACATGCTCCTCGACACATCCCAATGTCGAATCTGAAGATACAGTACAATATTTGTATGAACTCTTCAGATCTCATATGTGAACTTGTAATTATCTAAGTTTTGGAATACATAATATCCCAAGTGAAGTTGTGCCATAGTGTGTGAACTACCATCACATGAAGAGCTGCTTCACAACTGAATGCGCCAAATCTTGTAAGCATCATTAAACCTTACTGAGCAATTCAAAGTTGAATATACAGCTTAATATTGTAAAGAAAAAAAAAGTACCTTCCAGTGTAGTTCTCGTTGATCCTTGGAAAATCAACCGCAGAGACAGAAAGTCTCTTCTGTGATGCAGCACCATTTTTCATATTAAATCTCATCTCATACCTGACATTTAGAACAGTGTTTAAAATCAAGATATAGTGCAATCAAGACAATATTTTCCAATAACTAACAGATACATACAGCTCATTTGTGAAATTCTCGAGATGATCTTTGACCGGTCCATTTACCTGGTCCAAATCAGGATTCTGAAGGCGGCAGGTTATTAAAACAACCACATCACCTTCCTCCCAAGCATTTGCTGACCAAATGTATCCATGAAAACCATCAAATATGATGCTCATTTTGATTTTATTCGCCAACTTAACAAGAAAAAAAAACAAATATTTTTTTTAGCTGCATGATCAAAGAGAGACAAAAAAAAATGACATAAGGATGGCCCTATTATGGTTGATTTCTAAGTCATATAATATATTTGTGTATAAGCAAAATTTCACAAGAGTCAGATTCAAACAGAATCTAACTGATATTTTCTTCAAAATTTTTGTTCTTTACATTTATCTAGATCTTGACCTTCAGGATGGTTAGAGAAATAATGAGATTCCAACTATCTTCACAATTGCAGGTTGAGAAATTTAGAATCCTCTGAATGACACAAATGCAAACTCTTTATTGTGGTTATTATATACAATAACAACAAGGCTATCTTATTAGGTGGGATCGACTATATGGATCTCTTTTACAACATTAGAGTCTATCCCCTACTATATCATTATTTATATTTAAATAAATTTATTTTATTTTATTATTGCTAACCATTTTTTTTTTGTCTTTCTTGTTTTCATTTGATTTGCATATTTGTCATAGTTTCATATCTTGCAGTTATTAAATGATATATCATTTATTTGTTTTCTTAATAAGTTAGATATGTTTCATATGGAGCGGTTTTTCTCTTCAAGCCAATCACAACCCCTCCATTGTTGTAACATATGGTATAGTTTTGTACCATACCGATCTTGTAGTAACTCTTATTTCTACAGTTGCTTTTGCATTACTTTTGAACTTTAAATCTCCTGAAAGTTGCCCTTCATTGCTCTCTACGGTTAAGCATCAAGAAAACAAAAGCATTTCACAAGTACCATCAGGTATTATATAAATAAACATGAAGATTTGAGCCAGATGTGTGTGTCACATGCATGTGAAGCTCCATCAAATACCGAACAATTGAAGGATTATAAGAAACTCACCATTGTGAAATATAAAGCAATTTGGAAGCTCAAACCATCTAATCAGTCGGTCATCCTTTGCGTATCTAGGAAGTATACCGAAACGAGCTTTCTTTGTAGCATCAAAATTAAATATGAGTTTTCCCTTCACCATGTCCTGTAATCAATTTCATCCAAAATATCAGGAGTTATCAGTAGCATTTCCTTGACGCTTTATCTCAGCATAAGAAGTTCATGTTACCATTTGCAGAACATTCATTTGCTAACTAATAAGTCAGATCATCTTATACCTTTGGCGTAAAGTACAAAGGCAGATCCATAAAGATGGTGTAATTTTCAGTGATTGCAAAATCATGCATCATAATAGCAGCGGGTATTGTTATTGGTACTGGATCGAGCATTTCACCATCTTTAGTAATAACTCGATAAGTAACATAGGGTGCTGTCTGTGAGTAGCCAAAGGTAAACATTTCAGCCTGCACAAAGGAGAAAAGTCTCTTAAGAAGCACTTTGTGTAGTGCGATATAAGATACTTTCTTCAGCTGATATTTACCCGTGAATGGATCAACCTTCGGATGAGCAGTAAATGAATGTTTCAACTTCTTCTCATAATCCAACAAACCGAGGGTTTGAAGATCTCCATCTTCTAGGACTTTAACAACATCTAGAGTATGCAGTAAGATTCCTCGTAAGTACCACATCGATTGAAGTCAGTTACAATCTAAGAACCATGTAACCAAACAGGAAAATCTATGCATATGCATGTTCTAACATTTATCCAAGTTACTAACTCTAGGGAAAGAGCATATGAGGTGTAATATCTATAGTCATCTTAGGAAAAAAAAACTCGCGATACAAGATTGCTTACATGGCTTATCGGCTTCTGACAAAGCCAAAAGTTTCCCATGATGGTATATTAGAGCTGTATTAGCTGGAAGCAAATCATGACATAAAGGTTAATCCTCTAGACTACAATCAATGTTAGCCTCAATCAGGTAATCGACGGGTATGATTACCTTGTTGACCAAAAAATGAATATCTTTTACATACAAAAAAAAAAATCCAGTACCTGTCCCCATGCCATATGAAACATCTAGTACTTTCAATTTTGCTCTAAGAACTTGCATTTGGACCATGAACAATCCAAACAGTCCTTTGAGATCCCCAACCTAAGGATAACATAATGAAAATATAAATTAGGAATCAAATGGGGTTCCAGATGTGCATTTAAGTTGTGACTTAATTAAATAAAATGCTCTTCTAATAAACATGAAATGGACAAAACACAGAAAATTTTAGTCTTGAGAAATAAGAAAGGGTGCAAGCATGACATTAGCTTTTTCTACCTGAGCAAGCAAGACTAGATATAAAGTAAAGATTTGAAGATGGTAAACTCAATATGAAAATAAAGAAGAAACAGGGACTGGGGAAGGATTACTCATTACTGGTGTATAAATCATGCTAATAAACAATAATTAACTTGAAGCATAGACATGATACCTTCATAAATTTTGCTCCTCCAAAATGTTCTTCTTGTTTAAGACGTGAAGTTTTGACATAACGTGAAACATAAGTTGCTTTTCCATCTTTGATGCGCATACCATGAATCATTCTGCAAAATACCAAGAGTAATATGCATTATTGAAGCAACTACAACTTTAAAGGGGCAAGGATGAAACTAAATTTATCAAAAGAAAAATATAGTATATCTTCAATGAAGCATGAACATTACGATGAAAATGCCTATTTCTATAAGAAGCTAACTCTTTATTACTATGCAAATGCATATTCCTACAAGCATCTGACTTTTTTCTCGTCAGTTATGTTTTAAAAATAAAGAAAAGTAGGCTAAACATAAGCAAGCAAAAGACAGATTGGAGGCATTAGCAGTGATGTCTTTGATAGAACTAAAAAAACGAAACTTTTCTTCACGATGTAAGTTGCATTTTGGATATGCAAGTTGCAAGAGGAAAAACAAGTTTCAAGCTTAAATTAACATTAATTGTAAATTATCAATCAAGAATATTAAGAAAGCTTTAACAGTATCTTAAGTCCTTATCAATAGATCACAAATTTATATAGACAAGAGAGGCCTAGAAGTAGAAGGGTTTGATGACCTTTAATATGGTCTATCAATTTTTATTGTAAACTATGAATGAAAAATCAAAGACGATATAACACAAGTATGCTACTCAATGAACCAATGCATGCAGACCACTCAGAGCATGTTGAGGGCCTTAGGAACCAATCAACTATCAGGTGAGAATATTCAGACTTTGATGATAGGCCATCAGTAAAGCATACATCCAAAATAGACAATCCTATGATGCATCTAAATAGAACTCTTGATCCTATGACTTTTAAAGAATTATAACTCTATGCACTTTGAAACAGGATCGTACACATAAATTGACACCAAAAACATACAACCAGAGAAAGAAGTAAAGGTTGTATCTATGAACATGTGTGATATGCTAGATCTGCCCAAGTGACATGAGTGCTGCCGAAGCAATATTGTGAAGTACTATAAGTTACACACACATACGCACTACAGCAGCTCACACATGATAGTGAAACAGTTGAAAATTTCAGGAAAAGAATGTTACAAGTACTTAAAATGTTGGCATTGAGAAGGAAACCTATAGATCAAATAAGATAGGCACTAGTGAGAGTAAGCTCAGTTCTCTTATTGCAAGGAATTACATTGCGCTTGATTACTGCTGCCTAATTCAATATAATATTATGTGCGCAAGTATTAAGTTATGGCTTCCATCTTAATAGTAGAAGACTGTCTCAAACTCATGCCAGCACAACGTCTGCAGTAGAATTGCAGCAGAGCTGGTCTCTTATTGTAACTCGAAACATCCATCTGCTCATACATGTCAAATATTTACAGATGAATTATCTTTCCTATGGAATCAAAGTGGCAAACTCAAACTATGGTCATATCATAAATCATCATTATTCTATTATTTTCATCAGAAAAAAGTCAATGAAACATAGATATAATTTGCATGGCATATCTACACGAGGACTCAACCACAACCAGGCATATCTGACTTGGCTCCATATAACAATATGATTAGTACATACCCATCGCCATCAAACCTGCACAAAGTAAGTAGAAGAAAATTAAATAAATTAGAAATCATTGAAATGATTCTGAATTTACAATGTATAGAATGAAGCTTGATTTAGCTACTGATGTGCTTATCACCAGATATTGACTGGTGTTTAAAAGGGAGAACCAAGAATCTAAGATCTTTAGCCAAGACAATTGTGTCAAGTGATCAAATGCATCTTCTGAATCATGGTCTACACTTCTCAACGAATTTCCATAAAAAAATAGTCAGCAACAAAGTAGCAGTTATGTTAAAAGTAAACTGATCAAAAAGTTGCTCTTGTCCAATTTAACAAGCAAAAGAGAGAATAAAACCTACAAAAGCCGTTCTAGACTAAGAACAACAAATAGGTGGCGTTCATATTCAATAACACGATCAAGGATGTAAGAAACAAAAACAACTTGGAAAATCAAAACTTGGAAGAAAGTACCAGTGATAGCCAGCCACAGGAACAAACTTGGGATTAGGTCCTACCCTGACAAATTCCCCATTCAAACATCCCTGCCAACCAAGATATGAACAGGTTAGAATCTTCTCTAAGAAAATTTAGTCTTGGAATCTACAATCCCTTTACATAAAGACCCGGAGAATATTTTATTTGATGAAAAAATTGTACCAAGGAATTCTGTAACTCTCATAGAAATAAAGAACAAATCACCGTCCCCATTCAAAAAAATGAGCATTACTACACCCGAATCGAGCATTTTCGAATCCGCTCCCAAAATAACTGCAATCGAGAGAGAGGTTTTTGGAAACGGACTCACGGGCAGGGATCCATGGACGGGCAGGTCGCGGGCGGGCGGGGTCTCATCGCGGGCGGGAGCGAAGTTGCCGGAAAGGTAGTGAAGGGGAGCCTTGGAATCGTACATCAGGGCAACGACGACCCGCTCGATTAGATCAACCGTCTTCGACACCAACCCTTTCTTCGGCTTCGGGTTCACCGCCACGATGCCTCCGTTCTCCTTCTCCTTGTCAAGGATCAGCTTCTCGTCCACGGTTCCCATGGCACCGTCCATCGATTCCACTCCTCCCCCTCACTACCTCGACGAACCAACCCACGGCAACGGCAGCGACTAATAGTGTGGTGAGAGAGAGAGAGAGAGAGACGTCAGAAATTGGGAGTGAGTGGCAAGCACCGGTGGCGCGCGATTCGGCCAGAAACTTCAGTGGATTACAGCCACCGACGATGAGAGATTCACAGATGCTCTCTATCTGTTTATAAATCGAAAAAAATTATTTTTAAAAATTTATTTTAGATTTGTCTTCATCTATATTTATTAATCGCGCGAAAAACAAATATTTGTGTAGAATAATTGCCATGTGCATTGAAAATCCCGACGGATTTCGTAATAAATTCGAAAGAGTTTTTTTTGTGACGACTGAAATGACTAAACTACCCTCAAATGACGACAGCCAGGAACTCATTTAAGCAAAATCTAATGGAAGATTCCGGCAATATCCGCGCCGCTACGCGACGAGATCGGCAGACCGCGCGGCAATCCGCGATAGTTCCCGCCGTCAGGCAACCGGTTGTCGAATGGTAGTCGTCCGGAACCTACGCTTCTTTGTCAACCCGTAGGGCCCTCTTGTGGGGCCAACGCGAAACTCGCCAATCACCGGACGGGTATGATGTTGCGGTCCCAAAACCAAAAAAACCCGGAACCGATAGGCGAGTTTATATTTTATGAATTCCCTTTTTGCCTTAACTGGTTAAGTCCGAGGAGAAGAATTGCATCAGATCCGAAATGACTAATTTGACCTCATAAAGGATTCACTATCCTTCCTTAGCTCTGGGACAGAAACCTCATTTCACTCACTGCGAGCTGGGAAACTTCTGGAACGCGAGCGATTGAAAGAATTATTAATAAATCATCTTCTCCACAAAAATTCTTCACTCTGGTCTTGGCTTTGATTCGTCGCCCACGATGGGCCTACGTGGAAATCAATGGTCGGAGCAGTGCGATTCCTAGGGTTTGTATCTTTTTTTTTTTTAAGCTTTTGATGTGGGAAAACCAAGAGTTGAAGGGTTTACGCCTTGCTGAATCTGATTGGCTCCCTTTCGACATCTGTTCAGAACTGCCGCTATTCGATTGGAGGAGTCGTAGATCGCGGCGGCTTCTGTCGGTTGGCTTGGTTTTCTGTTTGTATGTATTATGTGAGCTGTCGCTTAGATGGCTCGTGGATTACTAGATTGAGTTTCCGGAATTGGGCGCGATGCTGCTATTTTTGTTTTGTTTCATTGATTGCTTGTTCTTTTGACTCGACTTCCTACTGTGTCAGAATTTTGGGGGTTTTTTGGTCAGTGGAGTTGGATGATACTATACTCCGTATCTTTGGTGTTCCTGATAGAATCGAGTTGGTTTGGTTTGGCAGCCAAGATGGATTTTTTTTTTGTTTTCCTGATCCTGCCTCTTAATAATCTTCCGGAATATTCTTGCATCTTAATGGAGTTTAGCACATGCCTGGGATACCTGAAAGCTTGGGGGTTTGGATGATCTTGTTAGAGTGGATTTTTCTGGTGACCTTTTTCCTTATATGGGATCTTTGGAGTTTCTTGCAGATATATTTTTCTAGTTAGTTCTTTAGATAGGGTACTTTAATTTTCCTTTTTAGTAATTCTCGTTTGATGAGTGATTCTTCCTTGTCTCATGTGCTGTCCTTGGACACTGTTTAGCTAATTAACTTTACTTTCTTCTTAGAATTTGCATGAAAACTTTGATTTGAATGGTCAAACATAGTGGGATGGAATCGCGTCCAAATGGTACAAATCCAATAGATCTGAGCAATGAAACTGCCCTACCTGCCGTAGTCAGTGCACAGCCATGGTGGTGTACTCCTCTTTTTGCTGCAGTACCTGCTTCTAAGCCAGCTTTGGCAGGAGATGAGGTATCTGTGGTGCATAACATCAATGGAGTCGATGGCACAGGTGATGCAAATAAAGAGCAGAATATTGGTACAAGAGCAGGTTAATTATTTACTGACTATTTATCTTATCTTTGTCGTGATATCTTTCTGAAGCAAGGGTGTTCTATGTGATGCTATGATGGTTTATAAGTATTTCGCACCAGTATTATCGGAGCTTGATCTACTGAAAAAAAAAATGGATTAACTGAGTTTGAACATTTATCCAGGAACAGTGTTCATCTTTGTTATGATGTTTGCCTGGTACTATTAGGATTTTATAGTAGCTCGTGTTGAATGTTTTGCATTGTGGTTTATGTTTAGTTCGTGTTGAATGTTTTGCAATGTGGTTTATGTTTCCTTGCTTTTGCAACCAAGATTCATTACCAAAGATTGGTACATCAGAAACTAATTCAATGAAACTAAAACCTGAAGTGTGTTTTTTTACCCTTTCTGTAGGTGAATCATCCACTATCACTTTAAAACAGGAAATTTTGATTTGTACTTGTGGGTTTTTGATTTTATATTGCAAAATTAGGAGTTTTGCTTGTAGATCCCTGTAACTCGAATTTCAACTTATTTGGGATTGCACCATAGGGAATGATTATGCTTGAAAGGATAGCTGTATATCTCCTTTGGAGATACTGTATTGGTGAAACTGTTGACTTCTGATCAGGTATCACTGCTTCAATGAAATTATTCACAGATATGGGCTGGTATCAGTGCTTAACCAAGAGGCTGTAATAGATCTCATTGTTCTTCCTAGGCATAGTTTTCCTACTGACACTGCTAAATCTTGCAGATCGCCCAAAACCCTTACTAGATCGTAGATTTGTATCAATGACTAATTAATGGATACACTAAAATTTAAGCAGATTAGCTTCTTACATCTTACAAAGTTATTTTATTGTCAGATGGGAATCTTGGAGACAAGGACCTGAGTTTGCAGCCTATTTCTTCAGCTATGGCTCCTGTTATGCCTGAGATTATTGCATCTCAACTTGAACTTGGGCAATCCCTCGTGTGCTTTCCTTACTTATTTTACTTTTTTTTCTCATTGCTCTTGAATTGTTGCATTACTCTGAATTGAAGCATCATTCACTTATCTGTGAATGGTTAGCTGATATCGGTTTTTATTAATCGTCATTGTCTCGTTGCAATAATGAATAGATCTTCTGATGTGCTTTTACAGGCTTGTGCTACTTATCCATATAATGACCCTTATTTTGCTGGTCTAGTGGCTACTTATGGAGCTCAATCCCTAGTAAGTTTGTAAGATAACTGAGTAATGATTAATGATGTTGATTCACATAAAAATTGTTATTGAATTTTTACAGTTGAATTTTTACTATTATTTTGCAATGAGCTGATGTTGGTTCAGAATAATTTTTTGCCTTAGCCAATCTTGATACCTTTATCAGGACCAAACATTGTATTCATATTTCTTTTTTTTTTTTAAAAACTATTTGGGATCATCCTAAAATCATGAATATATATAAGAAAAGCAAGGCATTGAAGGGTAATTAGGCAAAAGTAGTTGTACAATATGTTCTATTAGCCTTGCATATTGTTATCAGCTTTGTTTCACGTTGAACCGACTTTGTTTCACATTGAACCTTTTTTGTCCATTTTGTCCTTAGCTCATTATATGTGCTTGTTTGGCTAACAAAAACAGATAGCAGCATGTATCAATAGTTATTTAGATTACTATTTCTTTTATCGACACTTGGGTAATAACTTTTCCTTTAGTTGGAGAGAGCATTGTGGATTAAAATGCCAAGTTTGTAAGGTTTCTTCTACTTTAGTATACTCTTGAATGTTGATTGATTGTATTTTACAGGTTCATCCTCAAATTATTGGAATACCACACTCTCGCATGCCTTTGCCTCTTGAAATGGCAGAGGAGCCAGTTTATGTTAATGCCAAGCAGTACCATGGAATTCTTAGGCGAAGACAATCTCGTGCGAAGGCTGAACTTGAGAAAAAAGCTACCAAAGCTAGAAAGGTAATAGTAATGTTCTTGACTAAAGAAATTAGTTCTAACTGAATAGTAAGTTGATTGGACATTTATATTTATTTATCATTTCTAGTCTATTTTTTAACATATTTTGAGGACTTTATTTTATCCCACAATGCTTATCCTGCATGCCTAGCCAGATTGCTAAGTCCTTCAAGCATAATTATGAACTTTGATTCAAATATTTATGGCACATTCCTGATCCACCAAGAATACCCGAAAGACGGACAACACTTGAAAAGACAGACAACATTGCTTAATATTAAGCTTGGTTACTAACAGAATTTCAGAAACAAGGACAGGGCATAACTGAAATCTGCCGTAATTTAAAAAGTATCTGCTGAGATCAAAACAAGAGCCAAAAAAAACCTCAGCGTTGCTTGCTCAGTGAATCTGAAAATTTGCAGGCTTGATTAGCATCTTCTGTGGTCTCAATTCCAATCATGTTTCTAGCTGTTTGCTTCATGTTTAGGGAGACATCCTGCAATAATTCAACTCCTTCCATCGAGCCTTTTTGCCCAATTTGCACATGGGTATATCCAGTTGTGGATAGATGGACTTTGCCATTTATGAGATCTGAATATAATACTGGTTCTTTTGAGCCAGATTGTCCAAATCCACACTCGTGCCATGGTGCAAATGTAGACGTTTGTGCTGGGGAGATTTAAATAATACTGTTATTTTCCTCCCAAACAGCTCTCTGAAAACCTTCTGCCAACTGGGTGCTAAGGTTTTCCAGACCCGTTTAGGTTTGTACGTGATAACATTCCCGAACTTGAGGAAAGTATGGACTGTTTTGACACTGAATATCTGATTTGTAGTCCACCTCCAAATGATTTTATAATTACTACCATACTGAACCTGAAACTGAGTCTGTCACAAAATACGTTGAATTCTGTGATCTCATTCTGTGCATCATGCTCCCACCTATTTCGTTCATCAAATTCTCAACCTGATATATCATTGACTTTGAACTATACTTGCTAGAAAGTAGAAGGAAATTAGCCTTCACGATGGCTTCACCCTGCCATCTATACAACCAAGTATTTCATCAGATCCTTTTCAAGATGCTGAAAAGGAGAGTTATATTATCCATTTTTGGGATCATCTCATACGATTGATTCTACCAGTTGGTGATCTACTTCTTGTATCATACTCCTGGCATTAATTCTCTATTGATTTAAGGTTAAGCATAAAACAAAAACAAACACGTACTGGCTATGTTAGTCCATGCCAAACTTATCTTTCTCCTAGAATTCATTATATATTAGTTCTACTTCTACATCATCTATTGCTGCCATAGTTACATGCCCTTATCTAATATTTTGAGCTTGTTGAGACTATCTATTTGCAAGGATACATTCTTTACTTGCTCACAAATGCTCTTATATGAACATTCTGGTTCTTGTTGATGTTTTTCGACAACTAAAAGTGTTACGCCCCGAGGGAGCCGCCGGTCCGACATAAATCAAACAATACCTCTCCATCTGAATCCATTGTACATACATAATATGGTCTCCATGACCTCCACACATAACTCATCCACCAATATAGAAATAAAAAGTAAATATAGAGAGATAAATATCCATCGTTACTAATATAAAAGTACCATCGCAAAACCAAATTCCAAAATACCCTCTGGGCAGACCGACAACGCAAATAAATAAAACCATAACATCTACAACAAGTTCACAAGACATATATCAAATAAAAGTACATCTCAACCATAACCAAAGGAAAATACGGACAAAACGAACATACTACGAGATCAGTTGAACCGGCTACTGGGTTCTCCTGACGACGTCATCTTGAAAAGGAAAAACAAGCAAACGATTATGAGTCCAGGGAACTCTGTGGACATATAAACAGATAGATATGCATGGCGGTAAAAGGTCATACAATAGTAGCATAGAAGTAACAGATACAGTCTCAAAGGAAAAATCAGAATATATGATCGGTATACTACATACAAATATATACTCATATCAAACTCACTGCGGGGTGTGAAGGTCATAAATCCCGAACCTGAATGATCACCAAACCATAAACAAATAAAATACTCTTGTATGTGCATGTCATCCAAATGCAGCAAATATAGCTCAAACAAGTGTAGCAAATACAAACAAATGTAATCTATGCAATCGTGCACATGATACAATAACATGGTCACCCATGACGCCAGCCAGCCACCGTCATCGGTCATGGGTGAGGTCGAGTGGGTAAGGCTATGATAACTATACGCACTCTGTCATCATTGCTCCTTGAGTGACCGAGTAGACAGGATGCTAGCGGAGATCACACCCGTTCTACTCCAAATCATATGGGGCAGCACCGCTCTCATCTTCTCGTATCACGGGAAAGAGGAGGATCTCTATCTGCTACGACGCTGTGGATACCATTACCCATGAGTGGTCGAGCGAAGCCTTGACAGGGAAACTGCACACACCCTCTTGATAGTACCACTAACCCATGAGTGACAGTATGTGCAGATCCTAATATGATTGACGATCCGTGTTAATCAAAAGGGGGTCAAGGATCGCAGTTATGTAATAATGCAAAGATGGTGCACGACGTTAACACCCATCAAGCAAATCTCAAAATGACATGCACAAATCTGAATCATAAATCATGACATACAAATAATCTACTACGCATATAATAATATTAGGTATCAATAATACGTGTATTCTCTAGAACCAAAATATCAAGCATAGAGATTGTATTGAAAATAAAATTTGAGTATGTCAAAGGGTCAAGCAGTAAGTATTAAGCAGAATAAACAAAAGAAGGATAAACAAAAGCAGATAAATGTGCATCCTACTATTATCCATAAAAGAAATCATGCATAAAAATTTAAAATATCTACGGAGATAAAATCAGAAGGTACCCCGCCTTATAAACGTGTATGATATCAGAAAAAATTTCCTGTCCAACTAATCTGTATCCAATCAGGTCTTGTAATAAAAGATATAAGTTTAGCCATTATAATACATGATACTTAGCTAAACAAATCATCCTAATTATTCTGTCTTATTTAATTAACCATAAATGATTAACTCATAATTATTTTAAATTACAAGTTTAGGTTCATTTTAGACCTAGCTCAACCTAACCTAAGTGATCGATTCAATACCATAGTAATACACGGCACGTACATTCCAGCATCCTATAACATGCCCTTAACTATTACCTTTAATTAATTTTTTTTCTTTTTCTTTTAGCTATATTACTCCTCTAACAGATGCATCCAATATGATTTGTTCACTGTACGTAAACTGCATCCTGTTTTTTTGCGTGCCACATTTCGAAGATATTCGACTTCACAGCAGGGCATTACTTTTTCACAACTCCATATCACCTTGGTGGCTCACGGCAGCCACACGAACAACTCAATCAGCATCTTCCACAAAAAAAAAACCAAAAATACCAAGGAAAACAACCCAATTTACACAGCAAGAATTAATCCCTCAAGTCACGGTGAAAATCCAAAAACCAACTGCAAATTCAAACTAAACCAATCTAGGGAACCAACCTCGTGCCAAAGTACACACCTAAAGCCAATTTCGTCCAAAATCTAAAACATCCAAACCTTCCATTAGAATCTCACCTCTATTGCGCCGATGGGATCGCCCTTGCTTCGATTGAGGAGGGGCCGGCGAGGTCTCGCGTGGAGGAGGGGTCGCCGGCGCTCAAGGAAGAAGAAGAAGAAGAAGAGGAGGAAGAAAGCGTCTGTTGCTCGTTGGCGTCGCGTGGAGAGGGAGGAGAAGAGGAAGATTTCGAGAGCGGGAGGGCGTCGCCTGCCGCTGGCGTCGCGTGGAGTGGGAGGATTGCCGGCTAGGGTTTGCAGCGGAAACTACTGTTGCGGCGGAAACTGTCGGGAAGAATTGGGAAATAAGAGAGGAAAAGTTGATTTATAAAAATAGGTTTTATAAATTTATAAGTAAATTTACAAAAAGACCTTCGAATTTTTTTTTCATATTTAACAAAAAAGAGGCTTCAGTAAAGATTGTTTGATTTATATATGGTCATAGGAACCTTTGTGCTCTTCATTTGAGAAGTAGCTTTTAATACTATTTGTGAAAACTTCAGATGTTTATATACTGCAACTCATTTAAATGCAAGGAAATTTTTTTTTAGAGACTGATTTTTGAATTGGCAGCCATATCTTCATGAGTCACGCCACTTACATGCGGTGAGGAGAGCAAGGGGTTGCGGAGGTCGTTTCCTGAACACAAAAAAGACTGATGAAGGAACTGCTACAACTGAGACACAGACTCCGACACGATCAGTTATGTCTTCCAACTCCCTGACCTCTGATGGTTCTGGTAACACAAATCCACCAAGTAGTATCCAGGAAGCAACACCTGAATCTAAAATGACCACCAGCACCAAAGATATCTACCAAAAGAAGTCTGGATCCCAATTTGCATATCATCTCAAACCAGGTGAGAAAACTGAAGTTGAGGATTGCTTACGACAGCAGCACGTCGGCATCCTGATGAACCAACCTCCAAACTGGGCTGTCACCATTCAGTGATGACCTCCATCAGCTGGATACCTGTGCCAGAAGAATTGCACTGAGATCGTAAGCATGGTCTACATAACTTTATGTTGATCCATCGATATAGCAGCAGATAAATAGGAGTGCAATTGGAGGCAGGAGTCACACTTAAAAGGGTATTGTTTATAATCTCAACTCGCGAAGGCAATTCATTCTTGGCTCTTTCTCTGTTTCCATTTTCTTTCTGTCTTTCCTTTCTATTGTGTGTAAGGGGGATAAAAACGGAGACTGGTGAGTGCAACGAGAACTCTGTTCATCATCAGAGTTTAAGATGGGAAACAATATGGTAGTGAATGTTCTCGTGCTTGTGTGCTATTATACGCCCTCGTCTTGTCAGAGTTACTGATACAATTTCAAATTACAGTATGGTGGTTATTTGCTTGAGCTTTTACAGTAACATTCAACACAGATATCTATAAATATTTGAAACAACATTTCAGTAATAGACACCATACGTCATTACACCTACTAAAGCATCATTATCTGACTCATTTACATCAGACTAAATGCATAAAGTGCATTGCCTTGACAATCGCTGGATAACTCCAAATCTCCCTTTTGTTTAAGCAAAGAAAACTCTAAAACGACTTCTTTAAGTTCCATAGCTCTTCAAAACCAAAACCAAAAAGAGTTCCATATGAGACTCTTCGTTAGCGTCCAAGAGACTTCCCGTAACTCCGACGTTTTCCAAAAATATGCCTTTCAATTATTCTCTCATAGCATCGAAAATATTACTCAACCCTTGATTGCGACCGATCTTCTTAATGTGAATTCGAAAATTGCTCACTGTTGGTGTTGGTTGGAATAGTAAGAGAGAGACAGAGAAAGAGAGAGAGAGAGGTCCATAAGTTTATATTTGTTTTATCTTTTCTTCTTTTATAAATTCAACGAATTCAATCTCGATCATTCGTAGGCATGAAAGTTTTACTCGTCTAAGTCGCATGGATGTTTGTGATTGGAAGGATAAATTAAAAAATGAATATATTTTTTTTTATTGGAAAAAATAGAAGGGTCTTCCTGTTGGTTGGAATAGTCAGAGAGGAGCTTTTTGATATTTTATCGAAAGGATGTCCTATCCTATTAATTTCTTATAAAATCATCTAGGTGTTTGAAAGTGTACTATTCGATCAATTTAAAATTTAATTAAATTTTATGGTAGTCAATTTTAAGTTTAATTCAGAATCGATTGACCAGTTGCATAACCATTATAAATTTATATTATAATAATTATGATTTTATAATTATTATAATATGAATATTAAAGAATAAATAAGTTGGTGTAGCAATTATAATTTTATAACTATTATAAAATATTAAATGAATAAGTTAAGTCTATATTATAGCAATTATAATTTCGTAATTATTATAATAATTATGAAATTGTAACTATTAAAATATAAATATTATTAAAAAGGTCCACTTAATTGATTTACGATTTAAATTTGAAATTCATATGTCAAAAAATCAAAATCGACCTAAGATTATACATAGGATAATTATGTAATTGTAAAAAAATAGTTGAGGTCAGAAGTTTTTTTATTAAAACAAATGAAAAAGAGGCGCCATCACCGTGATTCCAAAAAAAGTATTTATTTAATGAAATTAATATATTAATAAAAAATAATGTTCACCTCTTCACTAAACAAACTTAAGTATTATTAAAATATATATTTATTATTAAAAAATAATTATATTCACCTTAAATACCTCTTAAGAATACATATTTTGAAAATTAATCTTTATTATGATAAATTTATCCTCTTCTCATCAATTAGCTAGGTACCTCTATACCTGTGAAAACAAAATATATATGATAGGGATACGCAACCCGGGTGGATACATGGCATAGGAAAATTATGTGGTAGAACCTGCCGAACCAGTGTCTTGAGGTCAGACCGGGAATCGAGCTCCCGAGACTATCTCAGGAGAGTGACAAAGTTCCCGAGGTCAGCTCAGGAGATGAGACTTCGAGACTGACTCGGGAGAGTGGAACCTAAAGATCAACGAAGGAATAAGAAAGTCAGACTTCAAGTATCTGTTTCTCTTTCCAAAATAGGAAAATCATCAAGTAATTATTGTTCGCAATGCGCGGTAATTAATGCTTTAATAATCGCAGTGATTATTATCAAAAGAGAATATCTATCAAGTAACTGATAATTAAGGAACGTGAAGGAAAATATGGGGACACGTATAATAAAGACATCAGGTATATAAGATATTTCGGGACCCAGATAAAGGGGGTAAGCTCTTCTGAGAACACTTTTGATTCCTCATTGTTCTCCAAAAAAGATAGAGTTCTGATTTGAGCGTCGGACAGGCCCGGCTTAAGGCACAGGCCACTAAGGCCTGTGCCTAGGGCCCCAACAAAACTAAGCCCCATTATGAATACTATATGAAATATTCAAGTTTAATTATTTTTTTTTCTATTGGCATGCAGCCATGCAGCATGATTTGGGCTGTTGCATTATGCATGCTCATATGCATGCAGCGCGATTTTCACTGCTGCATGCTGCAGCCTCCAGCTCCGTTTTTCACATATGGCATGCTGCCATTTCCGCTGCAATCGAAAGCAATGAAGCAAATCACAATTCACTGCAATCACGTGTTTGCTTCACCCAATAATCGACATTTAATTTTCCAAACTTCCTCATTAAAATCGTGCATGACATTAATCATGCCAAACCAGCAAACCTCATTCCAAAACTCAACGACAATCACCAATAATTAATTTCATATTAATTATAATTATTATATTATCATAAAAATTTTATTTAGGACTATAATAGGTTAATGCTGATCACTTTTTTCCATTCTATTTTATTTGTCATTAGCTCAGTTTTCTCAAGAGCCAACAAGCATTAGTTTTCTTTCCTCATCAGTGATTTTTTAAAAAGACATCCTTCTTCTCAATGCTCAATCCTCCCTCGCTTGGTATTCGGTAATAATTTTTCACTCTTTTCTTCTTCCAATCTTGAATCTTTTTCGAAATTATTTTTATTATTCTGTATAAATAATAAATTATAGATGGAATGAATAAATTTTTTTTCCTATTTTTTTCTATGCAAGTAAATTATTACCATCATAAATCTAATTTATGCACTTAAAAAATCATAAAACATGATTTTTAAAATTTTAATATCTTTACTTGTTCTTGTTCTCATCTAGGTCATCCATGCCAACTTTATTTTTTAGCTTTTCTATTTAGCATAATGAATATTACTTCAACAATGTCTCAAGAAAGATTAATTAATCTAGCAATTTTATCAATTGAAAAAAAATATTATCAAAACTTGAATATAAAAATTTAATTAATAATTTTGCATCTCAAAAAGCTAGAAAATTAAATTTTGAATAAAAATCTATTTTTAAATTAATATTTTATTTTTTAAAAAAATATTTTAAACCCACCATTGTCGGTCCCAAGTTCGAATGAAAAGGGTGAGGAAAATTTTTTATTTTTAAAAAAATTATTAAAGTTTAAAAAATAATTTAGCCTAGGGCCTCATGGAATCTTGAGACGGCCCTGGCGTCGGAGAGGGCTCTACCGGAAAATCTTCCGGTGCATTCCCTTTAACGCTTGTATCAATCTCGTAGGCGTGAATATTCTCTCCCTGTTATTATCGTTGTGGGCTATGTTTTGATGATTAACTATCTCCATCATTTGCTTCTAGAATAATATCTATAAATAATGAATAATGCGCATCCCATGTGTTTGACATTTAAATCGAATAACTTAGAAAATGCAGTAAGTCTAACTATATTCGGAATTTATCTTAACTTTTATTTGTCCTTGTCATCTATCTGAAGATTTAATTGATAGAATAAAAATAAATTTATTCTTTTCTCCATTTTTTCCGGGACAACTGATGATGACATGTGGTCATCGCTCGGTGGCATACGCGCACGTGTGAATGAAGGAGATAACTTGTATGTCTTGGTCACTTCCACGTTCTCTACCTTTTTTGCGCTCACCGGCTCATCCACGTCTTGAAAGACTATTCTCTCACTCAAAACGTAGAATCAACGCGGAAAAACAAACATATTATAGTTGGCAAGAAGCATGATATATGACCCAAAGATGAACGTACGAGTTTATATTTATAAAAAAAATATTCGTAAGAATTTATAATTATTAAAAAAAATGTTATCTAGTTTGTTGTTTATTAAAAGACGTATATAAAATCAGCTCATTTCTTTTACATCTTTCTCGTCAATAACTCCTTCACGTTTATTTTTCGAAACTTTTGAACTACCTTTTCATAATTTAATTTTAAAATAATAAATTATATTTCGGATACAAATATTCTCATCTTCTCTCACCCTTTATATCTTTTATTGTCTTGTACAACTCGACTCATCTTGAACTTTTTAATATATTTTGCCGCGATTATAAATAAATAATAAATGATGATTATATATTTTAAAAATATATTTTTAAAATGGAATCAATATCAGGCCACATTGGACCTGAAATCCCAGATTATCAGACCCAACGTAGGCCTAAAATTCAAGAATATCAAACTCTCTGATATTCAAAATCGAAATCATTTTTTCAAAATAATTATAAATACTTGAAATAAGGATATAAATAGAAAAATATAAAATATAAATAAAATAAAATAAGGAAAGATTTATAAAATATAAAAAAATAGAGTTCATAGAATTATATATATTAGAAATATATAAAATAGAAATTAAAATAAAATTTATATCTATAAATTAAGATAGATTAGAAATCTTTTGAAAAAATTATTAAAAATTGATTATATTGCATTTCAAGCTAAAAAACTAAAAATTCATTTCAGACCTTCTTTAAGTGTGAAAATATAAAATATAGAGAGAAAAATAAAGCAAATATAAAAGAGATAAAAAAATAAAGATATAAATATGTAAAGAGAGAAAGATAACGTAAATATATAAAAAATAAAAAAATATAAATATAAATATAAAATATAGAAATACATAAAGAATAAAAAATATAAAATTATAAAATTAAAATAAATAAATAAATAGAGTTTATAGATTAAAAATATAAGAAATAAATATAATAGAAATTAAAATAAAATATAAATGTGAAAAAAATTAAGATAGATAATAAGATATAAAGATAAAAAAATAAAGATATAAAGATGTGAAATAGAAAAAGACAGTCTAAATATGCTACAACCACTACATGATGCATTGTTCCGTACCAGATGACACGATACGAGAAGATCATTGCTAGTGGTTAGGACTAAGTTTTGATGCCATAATTATCTTCTCCTAGCTCAATCCTACCTAGTGATATCAAGTATTGAGAAATCTAAATATTCTAGGTCCATCAGTGAGTTTTGGCGAAAATTCAATAATAAACATAGAAAAATCCGATTGCAACAATTTCAAATATTATAAGTTTATGGTATTGTAAAAACTAGAATTGTGTCATCTAATATGTATTTAGATGTTTTTCAGATGTTCTTAAATAGTACTATACATTTAATCTTGAAAAAAATATATATATTTCCAGATGTTCTTCACTAGTTATAATGTATTTTCTATCTTTTAAAAAAATCATATATAATATAATTTGTTTATAATATATTTACTTATATTTATATTATCCTTATCACTTTATATATTTTCTTTATCTTTTATCTATATTTTATATATTTCATACATTTATTATAAATATGTTGAGAAAAAATAATTTTGGATATTAAAGGATTTGATGTTCTCGAATTTCGGACTCACGTGAGTCTGAAATTCAAGAATATCAAATTCTTTGATATTCAAAATCAATTTATTAAAAAATAATTTTAAATAAATATATGAAATATATAAAAAAGAGATAAAAGATAAAGGAAATATATAAAGACAGAAAGAAGATAAAAATATAAATAAATATATTATAAATAAATTATATTATATATGATTTTTTTTCAAATTGTAAAATACATCATAACTACAAATATACAATGTATACACAATAATTGCATATGAATTATACACAATAATATATAAAATAGAGTTATTCAATTCATTTGTAATTATTGTGTATACATTGTATATTTGTAGTTATAATATATTTTATATTTTGAACAAAAAATGATATATAATATAATTCATTTATAATATATTCATTTATATTTTTATCTTCTTTATCTCTTTATATATTGTCTTTATCTTTTATCACTATTTAATATATTTATTTATAATTATTTTGAAAAAATTGATTTTGAATATCAAAGGGCATGATGTTTTCGGATTTTAGATCCACGTTGGGTCTGAAATCTGAGAACATCAGACCCTTTAATATCCAAAATTATATTTTTCAAAATAATTATAAATAAATATATGAAATATATAAATATAGATAAAAGATAAAGGAAATATATAAAGACATAAAGAGGATAAAAATATAAATAAATATATTATAAATAAATTATATTATATATGTTTTTTCAAAATATAAAATACATTATAATTACAAATATATAATGTATAAATAAAAATTACAAATGAATTATACATAATAATATATAAAATAGAGATATACAATTCATTTGTAATTATTGAGTATATGTTATGTATTTTTAGTAATAATGTATTTTATATTTTGAAAAAAAAAATCATATATAATATAATTCATTTATAATGTATTCATTTATATTTGTATCTTCTTTATCTCTTTATATATTTTCTTTATCTTTTATCTCTATTTTATATATTTCATATATTTATTTATAATTATTTTGAAAAAAAATGATTTTAGAATTCAGGCTCACGTTGGGTTTGAAATCCGAGAATATCTGGCCCAACACGGATAACATAATTCAATTTACCTTTATACAAGTTTAAACATATCATACTATTAAAGAACATTTGCAAATCCCCTAAATACATATTGGATAGCACAATTTGAGTCTTTATAACACCATAAACTTATAATATTTAGAATAATTGCAATCGGACTTTTCTATGCCCATCAGTGAATTTACACTAAAATCCACTAATGGACCTAAGATATTTGAATTTCTCAATACTTAGGGAGTGTTTGGGAGAGCTTCTGCTTACTGCTTTTTAGCTTCTAGCCATGCAAAAGTGCTTTTGAGTGTTTGGGAATGTCAGATTCTGCTTTAACTTCTGCAACTTTTACTCAAAAGCTAGATGCAACAATTTGATGCTTTTTTCTGCTTCTGCTTTTTTGCTTATGGTGTAGAATTAAAAGTTGACATTTATACCCTTAATAAATTTATTATTTTACATAATTACCATCACATTTTTAAATAAAATCTTATATTTTTATATAATTTATATTTTTAAAAAAATTTATACATATTTGTATAAATTTATATAAATTTTATTATTTTATTATTTTTTATATTTTTATTAACTTTATATTTTTTAAATATATATATTATTAAAAAAATAATTTTGATATAATATTTAAAATATAATATTAAATATATAAAATATTATAGATCATGTATCAAAATTATATTTAGATAATTGAAAAAAATTAATTTTGATAGTTTAAGGATATTATTGTCATTTAATTAAAAATTAAGCTTAAAAGTGATTATTCACCAAACACTCAAACTTTACCTTGTATCAGCTTTTGACTTCTATTTCCAAACACTGCATGCTTTAGCTTCTTACTAACTTCAAGATATTCACTACAAGAATCACTTTTCAAGAAGTAAAAGCTCTCCCAAACACTCCCTTAATATCACTAGATAGGGTTAAGCTAGGAGAAGATAATTATGATGTCAAAACTTAGTCCTAACCACTACCAATGATCTTCTCGTGTTGTGTCATTTGACTCAGAACAATGCATCATGTAGCGGTTATAGCATATTTAAACTGTCTTTTTTTATCTCTCATTTTTTATCTTTTTTTTATTTTTATATCTTATTATTTATCTTTATTTTTTCACATTTATATTTTATTTTAATTTCTATTTTTAAATTTCTTATTTTTTTATTAATAAACTCATTTTATTTATATTTTATATCTTTATTATTTTTATTTTTTTATGTATTTTTATATTTTATATTTATATCTTTATTTTTTATCTGTTTATATATTTGCTTTATCTTTCTATCTTTAGATACATTTATATCTTTTTCATTTATCTCTTTTATATTTACTTTATTTTTCTCTCTATTAATTTTAAAATTTCACGCTCAAAGAGAGTTTGAAATATTTCATTTTAAGCCTTCTTTGGGTCTGAAATAAAAATATTTCAGGCTCAAAGAGGACCTAAAATTAAATATTTCAGACTCTCTTTCGACTTAAAATAAAATATTTCAAGCCCAAAGAGAATCTAAAATGAATTAATTTCATACCCTCTTTGGGCTGAAATAAAATCTAATCGATTTTTAATATTTTTTTAATGATATCTAATCTATCTTGATTTATACATATAAATTTTATTTTAATTTCTATTTTATATATTTCTAATATATACAATTTTACGAACTCTATTTTATTTTTTATATTTTATATATTTTTCCTTATTTAATTTAATTTATATTTTTCTTTGATATTTTACATTTTCTATTTATATCTTTATTTCAATTATTTATAATTATTTTGAAAAAAATAATTTCAATTTTGAATATCATAGAGTTTGATATTCTCGGATTTCAGACCCACGTTAGGCCTGATATTCTGGGATTTCAAGCCCAACGTGGCCTGATATTGATTCTATTTTAAAAATATTTTTTTAAATATATAATCATCATTTATTATTTATTTATAGAATAATCTTTTAATTATGTCTTAATCTTTTCACAATCATAGCAAAATATAATCAAAGGTTCGGAATGAATCGAGTTGTACAATACATGAAGAGATAAATGTTGAAGCAATCTATGGTTCGTGGGACCATATGTTTTGATGTTTAAGCAAAGGGTTTAAGTTATGTTTACCCTTGTGTTTAATATGTGTATTTGAGTGTGCCGGTTTGCAGGATACACATAGACTTAGGTAGACAACTTCGGGTCTAGTGAAGGATTGCATGAGCAGACGAGCCGTGAGTTGTATGCATCCGAAGAACCGTGGACAAGGCAGGAACGATGAGTCGAGGGAAGCGCACTTCGAGGCATACGCGAAGGATGACTTAAGAATGAGTCGCGGGCTTGTATCCATCCGAGGGACGAGAGACAAAGTCGAAGAAGACTTAAATGCAACAGGTCGAGGCTACAAAAGAAGAGTCAGCTGAGTCGTGAGGGTCCGAGTGTGAGTGAACTGTACTCGAGTTAGGAAACCCTAGGATTAAGGTTTGACCAGTCGACTGGTCTGGGATCAGTCGACTGGTAGTTGGCACAGAACGAGTAGTCGACTGATCTTCTGTGCGGTTGATTGGTGTCGGCTGGGAATTCGAGCGTTGGGCTGTAACGTTCGAATTCGGGTAGACCTGTCAACTGGTGTTGGCACTAGTCAACTGGTAACATCTAGTTCAGCCATGAGCTCTATTTAAGGCAACTTGGTTTGGCTTTGGTTAAAGGCCAATTAGTAGTTTTTGTGCTCAGGAATGTTGTCAAGGTTATGGTGAGGTTTCTCCACTCACAAGGAGCGACATGAGGTAGCCGGAGGTCTTCCGGGGACTAATCCACCGACGGATTGTAACGCCCGCTTTTTTTTTTCTTTCCATAAAGCGGCGTTACGTTAACATGAGTAGGGCAGGTGGACCTCATGATGCAACGGAAAAACCTTAAACTTACACCTACATGCACCTACTACCACTCTTAACATGATGACATGGGAACTTGGCATATTAACTTCATACTTAGTATCATATCATATCATACTTAGCATCATGTCATACTTAGCATCATGTCATACATAGCATCATGTCATAGAGTCACATAAGTCATCATTCAAGCACATAAGTAGTAAAGGTAAAGTTCTAGCATAAGACGAGTAAACATAATGTTTTCTTGGCCAAGTCACTACCATACACATATTTTCTTGCCCTCCTGCTGCTTCCTTACTGTCCCCTTGCGTGAGCTGCGGTATAAGGAAATAAGACTATAAGCACACAGGCTTAGTAAGACTCTTTCCTACTCACTAAAATCATTCATTACTTAATAATGAGCACATGAAATATTAACATACTTGGTGCTCTGCTTAGAACATAAGCATCTAGAATCACATAGCATATAATTGACATGGCATGAACATAAACATAATAAACATTCTTAGCATGGCATGATACATGGCATAAACATAAGCATAATAAACATTCTTAACATGACATGATACATGGCATAAACATAAACATAAGGAAACATTCTTAACATGCATGATACGTGGCATAAACATAAACATAAAGCATGAACTAACCTGTATGGCATAAACATAGGCATGGTTTCTATCATATCATATGGGCATCTGCTTAACATAACCATAAGCGTAAATCGTTTACTATCATGCATATTTCTTGACATGAGACATAAGTATAAGACATTACTATCATGGCATAATGCATAACATGAATGAATGCATGAGTCTAATGCATATACATAAGGATGCTTAACTTTTAAAATCATACTTTTAAATACTTAAACATAATCATAACATCATTGGGGGTCACATCATTGGGGGTCCCCGGCTTGTACCACATACATACATCATAAGCGTGCATCCCTGAGTAAATACGAGGTAGCGAGCCCCGACCTACTAGGGTAAGGACAGCATAGTCGGTAGTCCCAGAACCGGGGCGTTCTTAAGGTGCCCATCCCTGTTGCACAGCTTCGGTAGTGCCAGAACCGTGGACAACATAGTCGGTAGTCCAGAACCGGGGCGTTCTTAAGGTGCCCATCCCTTGGACCCATACTTCGGTCCGGTACAAGCCCATTCATAAAGTAAAATACTTCATATGCTTCATCATTCATACATCATGGCATGCATCTTTATTCATAAAAACATGGCATGCATCTTCATTCATAAACCTAGCATGTGTAACGACCCGGCCCGTCTACCGGCCCATTTACCGGTCCTCAAGACCGTCGTACCGTCGTACCGTCGACCATCGACCGTGCCGTCATTCATAAACATGGCATGCATCTTTATTCATAAAACATAGCATGCCCTTTCATTCATAAACATAACATGCATCTTCATTTATAAACATAACATGCATCTTCATTCATAGAACATGACCTACTTACATAAACATCATTCTTATTCCTAGTGCTTGCATGATCATGACATATAAGGCAAGCATTGCATTATATTCATTGAACATGACATGTTTGCATAGACAATTATCCTAATCCATAGAATTTGCATGATCATGATATATAAGGTAAACATTGCATTTCATACATAAGCATGATATTCATCCCAAGCATACATAAGTAGGACTTCCATAAACATACTACCTACCATTCAAGTGCATGGCATAGAACACAAGACATTCATAATTAAACCCTATCAAGCATGGCATCCAATCATAAACATACAAACATGAATCATGGTGCTTAAAGTTAGGGTTATAGGTAACTTAATTTCTACCACATGCTTGAACCTTTATATATACTTCATAATAAAGCATAAACCATCATTCTTCAAACCCTAACTTCCCCCAAACCCTATTTACCTTGCTTGGCCGAAACCTATAAGGAAGGGTTCCATCATTCAATTAACATGTAAGATAGCATAAGGTAAAGAAACACTCATACATTACCTATAAGACCATGGGAAGCCATTTGGGCTCATGATTAGGGTTATCCCTAACCTTTAGCCCTCCTTCTTAGGGCTGGCCGAAACCCTACAAGGCCATGGGTGCATGGAAAAATTCTATAAAATCCTCAATCAAACATTAAACACCAACCATACCCTACCATAGGGGCTTTTAGGACCCTTGCTTGAGGGAAGCCCTAACTCTTTGCCCTAGACCCCTACTTGGCCGAAAGTTATAGGGTCACAAAGCCTTGTGAAAATTCACATAACTCATCCTCAATCTCCCTTATAGCATGATAATACACAAAACACATACTTGAAGGTTTAGATCCAACCCTACCCATGGGTTCATGGTGTTGGCCGAAACCCTAGGAGATCCTAGGGTACCCCAAAATTTCTCCAAATCTCATTCTAACTTATATTCATCATGGAAAAACATTAGAAAGCATGAGTAATATTTTTAACATCATTTTGGACCCAAAAACCCTAGTGGCCGAAAGTTATAGGGTCACAAATCATGGTTTCTTCAATATCACTACCTAAAACCAACTTTATATTATGCTAAAAATTCAAAGGAACTATTATACCACAGGTGAGGGAGTTTTACATTGGTTGATCTTGATTATAGACCTTAGATTTGGGAGAAAGATGGAGATCTTGTTGCCTCTTGACCACCCCTAGCGTTTGTATCCTTGTAAAAGCCTTGGATCTTAGAGATGAAGCCTTAGGTGAACTTTTTCCAAGGGAGAATCCCTCTTGGGGTATTCGGCTAGAATGAGGGAGGAGGAAGAAAAATGGAATTGATGGAAGGAAGAAAGAAACTCTCATTCCCTCTCTTTATAGCACATTAAGGAGGATAAGTGAAGAGTCATGGTTGGTGACTCTTCATTTTCCTAAGCCTTAACCATAATCCACTTCATTTCCTCATAGCACTCCCTTGCTAGGTGAATTGGTTAGAGCATGCATGGTTGTACAAGAGGTCCAAGGTTCAATTCCTGGTGCATGCACTAATTTTTCCATTTTATTTTTATTTTATTTTCCTAATTATTTCGAAAATCCCTTAAAAATTCTCCCATAATTATGTTAATATTTCCCATTAAAATCCCTTTATATTTCTATAAATTTTTATCTAAAATTCACCAATAATCATGGTACTAGAAAGCCCATATAAGGCTCATTAGTGCCTATTTCCCCAATTTAAATGGAAAAACATGGATTTCTAGGTTAAAATTCGTGTTAATGTTCCTAGGTCCCTCGGAAAATTATCTAGACATGCTCAATATTTTAAAGACACATTAGGAAAATTTTCCGGGTCGTTACACGGATAGGGATCGTCCACCTTACAGACAGTCGTGGAGTAGGAGTCTTATCTCCATACCACGTAAACGGTTTATGTTAGCGATTGTATTCATTTGTAGTTTGTATTTTCGCTTATGCACGTTAACACTTGTAGGAAGAAATGATGCATTATAGACAATGAGCTATTCACCCTCCCCTCTAGCCGATCTATCGGTCCCAACAAGTAGTATCAGAGTCGGGATCGTTCAACTACGGACTTACCACCGAGAGAGCAAAAGGCTAGAGGAAATAACGCTTTGGGGACGACATCAACGTTCCACCTCCCTACGATCGCGAGAGTTTCAATTATTGGAGGTTGCGAACAAAGACGTGGTTCAACATGGATTGAGATCTAATGATCGCCATTGAAGAACCATTTGAAGCCCCAAAGGATAATCAGGGGAAGAAGCTCCGACCACGATATTGGACAAAGGAGCAACAATCACAATCAAAGGCAAACGAGAAAGTTATTTCAATTTTAATTCGGATTTTATCTAATGATGTGATAATTGGTGTAGGAAAATACAAAAATACTCAGAGCTATGGAGCAAAGTGATTGCTTTACATTAAAGGCCTACACAAGAAGAAGAGCCCAATGAGATGGATTTATTGGTCCAAGAAGAAGAAGACGTAGAACAATCGGATGAGGAAAGGAGCTCAACATCCGAAGAGGAGGAGAAAGAAGAAGCGACATCCACCTCCTCAGGAGAATTGGGAATTGAGGATGAGCAATCAACATCCTCAACTAAGGAAGAAATAGAAGAAGTCTCCACTTCAAAGATTGAGTGGGAAGAGAGATCATTCCTAATACCGGAGCAAGAACAAGTCTCCACCTCCACCAAGGCAAAATCCAAAGATCACATAATTTGCTTTGGGTGCAATGAAAAAGGACACTATAAGGATAAATGTTCAAAGGGTAAGAAAAAGAAAGTAAACCCTTAACTCAATTCAATTAATTTGAAAACTAACATGAGTTGTAGGGATGGAGCTAAGAAGGAGAAGAAGCACATTAGGTGCTTCACATGTGGTGAGCTAGGACATTACCACACCAAATGCTTAAGGAAAAGAGAATTCAAAAAATTGGAGCATTTGAGAAAATGGAAGAAGAAGGAGAAAAAGAAGAGCTCACATCAAGGAGGAGATACAAGGGTAAGGGAGGTACTCCCTAACCTTCAGGGTAATTCAAATTCAAATTCCTCCATGCATTCTAGAAATAATACTTATTATTTGCCTATGCATAATTATGATTTTATATATCATGATAGGAGTAAGGTTAATTTTGTAAATCATGATCTTAGGAAATTTATGTATCATGATATGTCACGCCCCGAGACCCAGGAGCCGCTGATCCAATAGAAAATCGGACAGCACCTCCCCTGTCCGGCAGACAATTTACACATACACAGAACATACTAGACAACACACGCAATATATATTTGGCCTCAGGCCTCCAAAATAGATAAACATAACATAAAAGCACCAGACCACTAAGTAAATCATACCTGACTGCGGACCGGTCCGACTTACGACGAAACAACCAATACAAAAGCCCCTTAGGGCACATGACACTCATACGACATATACAAATCACTAACAGAAATATAAACAAGTGTACTATAAGTACAAGGCAAAAGTATGTCGACGCGATGGGTAGGGACTGGCTGCTGGGCTCTCCTGGCGACTCCAAGTATTTCAACCTGAAAATAAATATATATGGCAACGGTGTGAGTCCATAAACTCAGCGAATACCCAGTAGATATGCATAGTATGTTATAATAACAATAAAAGTCTACGCTGATACAACCTCATATGAACAATAGGAAGAAAGGGTATACTGAAGATACGGAATAAAGATACATACCAGAATCCATCTATCCTGCAGAGGGCGAAATAAATCCCTATAGAACAAGTATAACATATAAACCAAGGTATACAGGTATCCAGTATATGCATGTCAATCAAGTGCAGCAAATAAATGCAGCAAACACAATCAAGTGCACAATGCATCGTATGCATATGATGCAATGTCATGGTCACCCCCTAACACCAGTTAAGACACCGAGACAGGCGATACTGTGTCGGCCGAGTGGGTAGAGCTGTGACACTGTACGCACCCTGCTATCACTGCTCCTGAGTGACCGAGTGGACAGGATGCTGGTGGAGTGAACACTCCGCCCCATATATATATGGGGGAGATATCTCTCTCATCTTCTCTGGTCTATGGGAAGAGAAGGGATCCCTGCTTGCTACCACGCTCCAAAACCACTACCCATGAGCGGTTGAGCGGAGCAATACAGAGCAAATGCACACACGCTACGGTATCCACTAACCCATGAGTGGCCGTGTGTGCATATCATGTGCCGGAAAACGATTAGGCTCAACCACAAGGGAGTCGCTGATCGCCGGCATGCAACAATGCAAGGATGGTGTATGATAGATACACATACCTCCCTCCCAAGTCCTCGGTATACTAGGTCTCAGTCTGAAATCCTATAACAGGAAATACAGTTAACCTACAAGGTATACTGGCCGAAAACTACAAATCCCTCAAGGTCAAAGGCAGGAGATACATCACGATCTCTAAGCATACATCTAGATATGACACTACCTGATACTGTATGGAACTAACAGCATAATAACTCAGGGATAACTAACAAGTATCCAGAACGGACATAATAATTAAGGGATAACTAACAAGTATACAGAACAGACATAATAACTCAGGAATAACTAACAAGTATCCAGAACAGACATAATAACTCAGGGATAACTAACAAGTATCCAGGACAGACATAATGACTCAGGAATAACTAACAAGTATCCAGGTCAGGCAATATAACTCAGGGATAACTAACAAGTATCCAGTTCAGATATAATGACTCAGGGATAACTAACAAGTATCCAGGTCAGGCAATATAACTCAGGGATAACTAACAAGTATCCAGAACGGACATAATAATTCAGGGATAACTAACCAGTGTCCAGAACAGGCAATATAACTCAGGGATAACTAACAAGTATCCAGTTCAGATATAATGACTCAGGGATAACTAACAAGTATCCAGGTCAGGCAGTATAACTCAGGGATAACTAACAAGTATCCAGGAGAGACATAATGACTCAGGAATAACTAACAAGTATCCAGGTCAGGCAATATAACTCAGGGATAACTAACAATTATCCAGAACGGACATAATAATTCAGGGATAACTAACAAGTGTCCAGAACAGGCATAATAACTCAGGATAGCGTATAAACTTACTGTTATCTATAACAGACAATGCATAGCAATATGACAATATCTAAAAGATAAGTCAAAGGGTACCCGCCTCAAACGAGATGCTCGTATCAGAAAAGAACCTCCTATCTGGTAATCAGCAACGATATATCCGATCAATGCCCTGTATCAAAGGCATAATGTTTAGCTACAATAATATAAAATTTATAGCTAAACGAGTTACCTCAATTAATTAGGATCGTCCTAATTATCCTATTTCATTTAATTAATCCCAATTAAATGATTAACCCTTACTAATCCCAAATTACCCTGATTCCTACAAGGTATCACACGGCTAGGATTATTACAAGTCATAGTGAGACCCAATTCCTAATTCAATCCATCATCAATTCCTTCAATGATCAGATAAACCAAACCGGATAACTTTGGTACAAAATTGATCCAAGAATACAGATCTGAAATAGCAAAACCAAATTTAGAGTAGCAAGCTACCGATCCCAAAACAATCCCAGTCTCAACCACAATAGAGCTTACCTGTGATGACACTGCTTTGATCCAAGAACTATAATCATCCAACACAGACCAGTCAATCCAACAACACATACAGGATCAAAGAACTATCAATTCAACCCAAATTAGCTTCCAAACTAGATACAATCCCAAAAGATCAAAAGCTCCAGAAACTCTAGACAAGAAACATGATACAACTGATTAAACTCGTACCCAAAACAACTCACAACATGGTATCATAGAGCACAGCAACGCCCTAATGAAACCTCTACCAAGCGCCCATTGAACTCAACAACACCTCACATGGATAAAAGTTAAACCAAGAACACACACATTCAGAAATCAACCCAACCATTATCCAATCAAAAATCCAAACAAATTGACAAATCCTAATTACTGATCTATGCATCAGCGTCTCCAATTCAGTTAGCTTCAAGCTACCCAAAATCTCCATCCCAAGATGAACTCACGGCAAAGAACAGAGTTGCACAGATCTATGCTCCCTTTCAAGAGTGGTTCCAATGATTCGTGCAAAATACTTACTCAAAAATCGAATCCAAGAACACGAATGTAAAACCATAAAAGAGACCAATCTTCCAACGTTAACACTCATGGCAGAGGAAATCCCTAGATTCGAATAGAACCAAAATCGAAGAAGAACTCCAAAGAAACAAAACCTAATCAAACTCCTCACACAGTCCCACATCAATCACATACAAGATCTACACATTCATATGAAAGCTTACCCAATCTTTGTGCCAGTGATTCTCCTTTAATCCAAGCAACTTGCCCCAGCTTCGCTCTGAAACTCCCAAGCAAGTGCGCGGTATGGAGCCCAAATCACACGAGAGGAAGGAGGATCATGAGCAGGGGCTGCGGCGATGCGGGTCGCGCGAGGAGAGGTCTGCGAGCAGGCGAACAAGAGGGGAGGAAGAAGGTCATCGTCGGCCGTGGGCTAGGGCACGCGATGAGGAGAAGGGAAGAGTCGGGCGTCGGTGTCGGCTGCTTTGGCTTCGGGCGGCTAGGGCTCGGGGAGAAGAAGTCGGCTACGGGCGTTTGGGAAGGAAGCGAAAGTTTTAAGTGAGGAGAATTTTATAGAAAAGCCCCTCTACTTCTAGAAAGTCCAATCCTGCCCTTAGGGTAAGGGTTTTAAATGTTTAACCCTCCAATATTCTAATCCACCTCAATAATTCTCTAGGGTTAGCTTATTTACCCATTCGTAATTTAAGAGTCTACCTGAAAACCCCTTGGGCTCCTCCCGTAGGGCCGAAAACCCTAGACTCAATCCGGAAAATTCTCAAAAAAAAATTTTGGTCCGGATTTTCAAATCGCCGTATTTTACATGATAAACCTAAGACATTTAGACCAAAGGACCAAGACATTAATCCCAAGAAGGGGAGATGGATGCCTATAATAGGTAGGTCTAGGAATGTCCAAGGTGGACATGTCGATTCTAGGTTTAGAAGCCTAGAAAGGGAAAATCAAACTTTGAGGGCAAAGCTTGAGAAATTAGAGAAAACCCTAGATAGATTCACTATTGGATATAAGGGTTTAGCAATGGTATTGGGTAGCCAAAAATCTAACAATGATATATCATGGTTGGCATACCGATCTAAGTTCTCCAATGTTATGGAAAAGTCATATGCAAGGGTTCCATATGACTATAGCAAAGTGAATCCCAAGAATGGCAAGGGAAAGTCATTTAAAGGGAAAAAGAAGAACTTAACCAAGGACAAAGTGTCTATGGTTAAAAAGGTTAGGTTTGTAGGCTCAAAGTCACCGAATGTACACTGGTATGACCTTGTGATTATAGATGAGTCACCTAGGGAGGTGACTAAGGATAAGAGCTCAAGGAGAAGCTCTAGGAGCTAAGTTGGAACTCATGGTCAAGGGATCTTAGGAGGATTTCTCACGGAAGTCTAGATGGACCATGGAGTGTGTCAAAGGATTTGGAGACGGATTTGAGTCTCAATCCTAGGGATTTGACACATTGGAATTGAGTGTCATGCATGAAAATATGACATTGGAGTCATATTACATGAAAATTAATTTTTGATGTATAGATGTTATATAAACCAATGCTAGGGATGCATTATGGTTTGGTATAGGCAGATACATCAAGAGAAGGTCAAAACTAGGACTTTAGATCAAGGTTCAATTGAACCATTTAGATAGTTTTAGATTTTTTGTCAATCTTGAGATTGGTGACAGATACATTTTTGAATTTATTTTTCCCAAGTAGACATAGGTACCATAAACTTCTCCACAAAATTTGAGAATTTTTGGAGATTAGTGGAATTTCTGGTGCATTTTTGAATTTGGGTCAGAAATATTGAAATAGGTTGATATCAGAGTATCAGTCAACTGGTGCAGTGAGCAGTCGGCTGATAATTATGTGAGGTTGGTTTTTTGACTAGGTCAGTCGACTGGTAACTATCCCAGTTGACTGATACAGGCTGAAATTATTTTCAGCAATGTCAGAAAGTGTCCAAATGAGTGTAAACTTGTGTATAATCTTATGGAGGGTTAATACACAATGTTTATAGTCATTAGAGGTTAAAAGATTCAATAATTGGAATATTATTGGAGTCATTTTGATGTGTGGCAAAGGGGGAGAAGTGTTAGGTTTAAGTGAGAAACCAAACACGCCTTTGTAAAAAATCTTAGGTCAAGGGGAAGATTAGGTGAAGGGGAGCATTATTGCTCATTTATTGGCAAAGGAGGAACTTTGTGATGGGTTCTTATAAAGCCTTTGTAAGTCCAATGTAGGGGGAGCCTTAGAGAGATTCTTAAAAAACCCCTTACCGATGAAAATTCAAACTCATTGGGGAGTTTAGGTGTGGGGATGCCTTGTGATAGGATCCATGCATGTTTGCATTGCATTGGCATATGCATTGACGGTATAAGTCCAAGATGAAGCATTGACAACGTAAGTCCAAATATTGATTAGCATTTGTTATTTGCTATTTGTTTTTCCCTAACTTAAACGTATTGTCAAACATAAAAAAGGGGGAGATTGTTGAAGCAATCATGTGTTCTGATGACTGGGCAAAGGGTTTATGTTAGATTTACCCTTGTGTTTAATATGTGTATTTAAGCGCCCGACCAAGAGCTGTTGAAACCCTACTACCTCAGGGTGCTACGGATGCCCGAGGTGAGTAGGCTTGATCTGGGTGCTGCGGATGCCCAACCAAGAGCTGCTAAAACCCTACTATCTCACGGTGCTGGAATGCCTGAGGTGAGTAGGCTTGGTCTGGGTGCTGCGGATACTCGACCAAGAGCTGCTAAAACCTTACTACCTCGCGGTGATGCGGATGCCCGAGGTGAGTAGGCTTGGTCTGGGTGCTGCGGATACCCGACCAAGAGCTGCTAAAACCCAACTACCTCACGGTGTTGCGGATGCCCGAGGTGAGTAGGCTTGTTATGGGTGTTGCGGATGCCCGACCAAGAGCTGTTAAACCCTACTATCTCGCGGTGCTGCGAATGCCCGAAGTGAGTAGGCTTGGTCTAGGTGCTGCGGATGCCCGACCAAGAGCTGCTAAAACCCTACTACCTCGTGGTGCTGTGGATGTTCGAGGTGAGTAGCTGGGCTTGGTCTGGGTGTTGCGGATGCCCAACCCAAGAGCTGTTAAACCCTACTACCTCGCGGTGTTGTGGATGCCCGAGGTGAGTAGGCTTGGTCTGGGTACTGCGGATGCCCGACCAAGAGCTGTTAAACCGTACTACCTCGCGGTGCTCCGGATGCCCGAGGTGAGTAGGCTTGGTCTGAGTGCTGTGGATATCTGACCAAGAGCAACTAAAACCCTACTACCTCGTGGTGCTGCGGATGCCCGAGGTGAGTAAGCTTGGTCTGGGTGCTGCGGATGCCCGACCAAGAGCTGTTAAACCCTACTACCTCGCGGTGCTGCGGATGCTCGAGGTGAGCAGGCTTGGTCTGGGTGCTACGGATGCCCGACCAAGAGCTGCTAAAATCCTAATACCTCGTGGTGCTGCAGATGCCCGAGGTGAGTAGGTTTGGTTCGGGTGTTGCGGATGCCCGACCAAGAGCCGGCTAGAAGAACTTATCATAGGTCATTTCTTTGTGGCTATCCTGTGGAGGTGTGTGTGGATGTGTAGCCGCCCGTTGGCCATTGAGCTCTAGGGTTCTTGAGCTGAGAGTCATCCTTGCTGCGCTGGTGACCCCTCGGTCCGTGGCTAGAATAAAATGATCTCACTTATGAAGATAAAAGCGGGTCGTGTAAATGCACAAGGAGACATAGATTAAAGAAAGACTCTAAGTACACAAAGAAAAAGACACAATGTTCCATTAAGAATTCCAGTGTACATTTAGTAATTACACTCTCAAACAACAAAGCAAAGTACAAGGAGATACAGCTACTATAGCTCCTCCCTCTGGGTCGACACTTGTCTCAATCGGGTCCTCCCGGCCTACTCAGCTTCACCTGGGGCCTCCCTCGGGGTCGCTAGCTCCTTGGACTGAATGGTTGCGATGCAACGCCCTCGCTCCTCGAGTCGGGGAAGAACAGTTGTTCTTTAATTCCCTGGCCCCTTACGTCGTGGGGAAATAATGCAGAGGGAGCAAAACAGAAAAGATACTCAAGACAGTAGGCCAAGAAATATTTTCATTACAGTCAAAATGATTACATTAGGAAAAATGAAGAAGTTACAAAAAAAACAAAAGACAAAAAGAAGGCAAGACCTAGGTCGGGGAAGAGCTTTATATTTCTTGCTCTTCGAGCGAAAGCTCATCCCGAACCTAGCCGATGCTCAGGGTACTCAGATCTGCGTCTGGTTTCAGTAGGTGGGCCTTCTTCAATTGGTTGATGACATCATTGAAGCCCTGCTTCAGGCGCTTCAATACCTGCCCAGCCAGAAGGTCGCTGAACTCGTCAGACTGCAAAAATCTAGCCTTAAACTCTGCCTCAGCCTTGGACAGTTGAGCTGCTTGGTCGGTCTTGTACTTCTGTAGTTCAGCTTCAAACTCCTTCTTGGCAAACGTCAACTCGATCACCTCCCAAGACAACCGATCCTGAGCTCCTAAGGCTTCCTTAAGTCTCTGAGAGGTGGTCGAAGCCTTGTCCTTGGCTCGGGTGGCTTCCTCCTGGAGGTTGGATACATATACAGCTACCAGCTCTATTTCAGATACTTGATTGTCTAGCTGGCGCTCTTGTTCTTTGGTCCGATCCTCCAGAGTCTTCGTCGAGGACTCCAGGAGCTGGATGTTGGCAGACAACTCCTTTGTCTGGGCCTGGAGTTGCTCCCGCTCCTAGGGTAGTTTCTGCAGGTCATCGGAAAGGACCTAGTTCTTCTCCGACAAAGCGCGCTCCCGGAGGTGGTAACCGTGCAGAGTCTCCTCAGAGGCCAGCAGGGTGTCGAGGCAATGTTCTACCTTCAACCTCAGCGCCTTGCTGACCTCCAGCTGCAGGAGGCCTTCCTCGTGGGCATGGCCAGCCTCCGCTTCTGATTCTGCCACTCGCCGGAGGAGGTCTTTGGTAACCCCTCGGGAGCACAACAAGTGGCTCATAGCCGCATAATTGGAAGCGACCTGCAATATGGAAGAGTGACAATTAGAGTGCAATACCGTCAGCAGAGACTGGTGTAGCTTGCCCAAAGACCTGACCGACCCGGCCAACCTCCTCAACTGAGTAGGAGGGGGAAGGAGTTCCTCTACAACTTGAGTCGATGGGTCAGGGGCGTTTTAGGTGTCGGGGAGGTCTTCCTCCGAGCTAGACGCCACCTGCTGTCCATGGCTTTTGGAGGGAAGGGCCTTTATTTGGACTGACTGGGTGCCTTTGGCGACTGCCTTCTTCGCCACCAGGGCCTTCCGGTGGGAGCGAGACACACTGGGAAGCACCTCCTTGCCTCGCCAAGTAGCTAGGGTATCACTCTGGGCGGTTGGATCAGGGGCAACCAGATTAGTGGAGATCCCAGAAGGAGAGGAGGGTGTCTTGCGAATGCTCTTGGATAGAGGCACTGTGTCCTCCTCTTAAACAACGGGTGGGAGCTCCGAGGATGTGATTTTCCTTAACCTCTTCAGCGGGGTCGGTTTTTGAGCAAGCTATATCCGCCGCTTCTTCTCGGTTGCCTTGGCCACCGGTTGTTCGGCGAGAAGTGCAGGCATGGTCTCCTCATCTCCTATTTGGATGGGGGAGGAGGGGGAATCCCCTTCAAGCTTGGCAAGCAGCTCGGCTGCCCTTGGATCCTAGGGTGGCTATAGGGCTCCCTAGTCATCTAACCATTCGACAACCTCCTCGAAGCCCTCTTCTGGGACGCCCACCAGGGCGGAAGGAACTGAAGCGGGAACCAGGGCTTGCTCATTGGCTTGCTCCCACTTCAGGAGTCGGTTAATAGCTTGGGAGAGCATTATGTCGTTTGCAAAATAAAGACAAAAGACTATCAGTTAGAATTAACAAGGATATTTGCCAAAAAAGAGAACTTACGGAAACTGGGGCTAAGACTTATAACTTTAGGGTTGAGGTCAGCCCTGTAATGAAGTTCCTCGTAGTGTACCAGCTGGAAGCCATGGAACTCCATCCCAGCTAGGATACTTCTAGCCCTCTGGTATCCTGCATCCTGCTGGAAGTCGCCGAGGTCCGAGATGGGTGGCAGGCTCTCCATCTAATGACTAAGGTTGAAGGGACGCTGGGGGAGTCGAATAAAAAAAATATTCCTTCCATCCCTTATGAGAGGAAGGAAGACTCCCTAGGAACCTATGGCTGGTGTGGGCAGTAAAGCTAAACGCCCCTTGTGAGCCGATCAGTACGAAAAAGAAATGGAAAAATCGAGGGTCAAAGGGATATCAAAAAGTTTAAAGAGGATAAATGCCCCGCACATCTGAGCAAAGGCATTGAGAGCCAGTTGGTGAAGAGGAATGCCAAAGTAAGTGGCAATTCTCATGAAGAAGGGAGGAATACGGAAACGAAGCCCTAACTCTACCTGCCCTAGGAAAAAAGTAAAGAAACCTAGAGGAGGTTCTATGGGTGATTGACCTAACGCGAGAACTTCCACCTCTAAGTCCGCCGGGATACCGTACTTCTCGCAAGCGACTTGGAGGGTCTCTAACTTAACCCTAGAAGTGATGGTGTTATACCACTCCGGGCGATAGGTCTGTTCCTCTGAGGGATCTTCGCTCTCGCGTCAGCTCTTCTTCTTCTCCTCTACTAGACTCATGATGGTGAATAAAAGGAGTAAACAGAAGAAGAAGACTTACACTGGGAGGGAATGCAGCGGCCGGATTAGCAGAAGGTGAACGAGGAGGTTGAAAGCAGATAAGACAAGAAGGCGGAAGGGTGTCGTTGCACCCGCTTTTATAGAGAGCAGCCGCCTGCATGTGAGCAATGGGAGCGCGACACATCAATGGCGCTGATTGGGCGTCCCGAGGCGCCACCATCCTTTACAGTTGTCGTTTCGTATAACCCTGCGGCACGTATCAGTGGGAGATCGTCGCGCAGAGAATGACAGAGTACATGGCAAGGCTACATTCATTAGACCACCTGGTCGCCATTAAGAGATCTCATGCGCTTTTAAAGGGCCATGGACAGCTATCATGGCGTTGTCTCGAAACTCGCAGAGATGTGCGACTGGTTCAAGGAGTTGTCTGGGGTCTAGGGATGAATGTTTTGATTCCTCGGACCCCGCAGGCCGCCAATGAAGTAGTAATGGGTGCATGGGCCCACCACAACATAGCTTCTTCGTTACACCACTAGTCTAATCAGTCAACCACACTTCTTTCGGTTAGACTTGAAGGGAGGGATTTGTGATGGGGTTGAGCACCTCAGGGTTGACACGTGGACTGAAGAAGATATATGGTAAGATCCACCGAGTCTGGACGACTCTCTTTCTCTGACTCCCGAAACCCCCTTGGGAAGGTAGACTCCCGAGACCAACTCGGGTGGGCCTACTCTTGAGATCACCCTAGAAAGACATATACCCGATATCACCTCGGGAGGTCAGGGCCTCGAGATCACCTCGGGAAGATAGACGCCCGGGACCCTCCCGGACCAAAGAGCCCAAGATCACCTCAGGGTAGTGGAGCCCCAAGGATCATCCTATCCTATGATCCAACCTCAAGTAACCGTCCCCTTTCTTCGGATCTATGGATAATTACTACTAATAATCAGGGGATAATCATGACCCATAATATGCAGTCATTAAAGCCTTAATTATTGCAACGGTCCGGATTTAATTGTTGCAAAGACCGTTACAAGGATTATCCAGTAGCCGACAATTGAGGGGACGTGGAGAAGAATGTGGAGACACGTGTGACTGCCGCCTCAGGTATAAAAGGTACTTCAACCCCCAGGTAAAGGGGTTACTCTCATCTTACTCACACTTCTCCTTACTTCTTTCTCTCTCCGCGACTCTAGTTTTGACTTGAGCATCAGAGTGGGCTCCGTCGGACAATCTCCGTCGTGTTCCCATTAACGCTCATGTTACTCTCGCAGGGTAGGAGCTCTTCCCCTCTCGTCATCATCCTCGTGGGCTAAACTCTGGTGACTGGTCGTCCGCATCGATTCCTTCCAAAACAATATATATAATTAATGAATATTTAGATCAGGGCCAACTCAACTCATAGACCGTTAAGGTCTATGCCTAGAACCTCTAATTTATTTGAGCTCAATAATTTTAAAAAAATGTTAAATATCATTATTTTATAAAATCTATCTTTAATGTCACCATCATATTATTAACTTAGATTACCTCTTCCTTATTAATTATATTCCCTTCCCAATTGCATTCCATTCGTATTTAATTATATTCTCTTCCATCATTTTAAATGAAATTTTATTTTTATTTTATTTTATTTTTCCACATTTTTGGCAATTTAATGAAACCCTGGTTGATCAATAGTTTTGTACTCATCTCATTTTACTATATCTTTTTCCTGATCTTTTCTCTTGGATCCTCTGGTGATATTCTCAAAGAAAGACAAAACCTCTCTTAGCCCCTCTATTGATATTCTCAAAGAAAGACAACATCCTTTTTCTTCGCTGATAATATTTTTTTCTTCGCTCTTTTCTTTTTTCTCTATAAGAAATAAGAACTTGAATTTGGAATTTTTTTATCTATACAAGTGTGAAGTAGAATACTAGTCTTTTTAAATATCAAATTATTATAAAATTTAGTATTTATTTATTTTTACTATTTGTGAAGATAATAATCGAACTTTGAAATACCATCAAATTAAAATTACACGGTATAAATCAAGTTTTTTCTATAATTTTAAGTAATTTTATTTTGATAAAATTACAGAGATTTATATTTTTTATTATTATTTAAATATAATTCTTGATATAAAAAAGAATGAAAAAAACAGAAGAGTGTATTCAATCTCATACACTTGATAGATTTATTATTAATATTCAAAATAAAACTCCAAAGATAATATAATTGAAAACTTAAATAAAAAATCAATTAAATTTTTATTAGAAGATTAAATAATTTAGCAAATTTATCCTTATTAAAACTTGAATATAAAAATTTAATTAATATTTTCATATCTAAAAAACTAGAAAATTAAATTTTATATAAAAATCTAGTTTTATAAATTAATATTTTATTTTAAAAATATTAAACCTGTCGTTATCAAATATTAAAGGCTTTCTTATTATTTATTTTTCTGTCTAGGACCTCAAATTACTTTGATGTGGCCATGATTTAGATAAACTAAATGATTTAAAAATTATTTAATATTTTATATCTTATGCTCAAAAATTCAAAAGTTGGATTTTAATAAAAATATATTTAAAAAACGTGTGAAAGGAATACATGACAAATAAATATATATAAAAAATGACACGTTAGTCAAAGATTCTCACGAGAAATTTAGTGATACATGACATAATTATACTTTAAAGTAATCTCACTTTCATGTGGACGACTACTAATGTAAATTTTAAATGATATCCACACAGATCGATTACAAATCCACGTGCCCTATACTGAACGCACACAGTTGTAGAAGTTAACTCGATGGTCAACGCCCACCGCGAGAAATTACAAATGATATCCTCTGTTTAAAAAAAAAAAAAACAACAAAATCTTTCTCATCATTCCCGTTCCTTAATGATGACCGACGAATTATCTGATCGTCGATTGGACATCATCGATAAATTTTAATCATCGTATCGAATCAAATAATATCCTAGAAGAATGATGAATCGGTTGGAATCGCTGCACTTGTAATTTCGTCGGATTCGATAGTGAATACGACGAGATCGTAATTACGACAATCTAGATAAATTCATCGTACCCCTAAAATATAATTTTATTCAGGGATTTTTTTTTGTTTGGAGACAGAGGATCAATCCCCGAGAAATTAATGCCAAAAGCAAATTGCTCATTTCCTCAATTGTCGTTCTAATTCCCAATATTTTATCCGAAAACACCCTTCAAATTAATTTAATATGAGAATTAAAATAAAAGGAAATTTGCTGTAAGGGGTCCACGCGTCTCGAACTTGAGCGTTGGGCAGCCGACAAAGAGTCGTCTGTTGACCGTCGTCCTATCTCACCACATGGCCGAATCGCAGCCCTCCCAACTGCCGTGGAAAATTCAAACCCATCGTCTCTATAAATCCAAGCAGCTCCACGGGCTCACTGTCTTCATTCATTTCTCAGCTGAGCAATCGACAGCGTAGTTTCGCCGGAGGAAGCAGGTGACGCACTAGTCGATCGGAAGTCGTTCCCAGCCAGAGAGGATGCCGGCGGCGGGATTCTCGGTGTCGTCGGGGGCGGCGGCAGGGAGCCACTTCGAGGCCAAAATCACGCCCGTAGTCATCCTTTCTTGCATCATGGCCGCCACCGGCGGTTTGATGTTTGGTTACGACGTTGGAATTTCCGGTGAGCAATGAAAGAACGTTTCGATTATGACAAGAAATCTGAATACCAAACTGTAGTTAAATAATTTATTTTACAGGTGGAGTGACGTCGATGGATGACTTCCTGAAGAAGTTCTTCCCGGCGGTGTATCGCCGGAAGCACGAGTCTACGGATAGCAACTACTGCAAGTACGACAACCAGGGCTTACAGTTGTTCACTTCCTCTCTGTACCTTGCCGGGCTCACGGCCACCTTCTTCGCCTCCTACACGACACGCAACTTCGGGCGGCGACCGACCATGCTCATCGCCGGTTTCTTTTTCATCGTCGGCGTCATCTTCAACGGGGCGGCGCAGGACTTGCCTATGCTGATCGTCGGTAGGATTCTACTCGGCTGCGGCGTTGGCTTCGCCAACCAGGCCGTTCCTCTGTTTCTCTCAGAGATCGCACCCACCAAAATCCGCGGCGGCCTCAACATCTTGTTCCAGCTCAATATCACCATCGGAATCCTCTTCGCCAATCTCGTCAACTACGGAACCGACAAGTAAGCAACCGCCGGCCATCTCTCTCTGTCTGTCTCTCTGTGTGTGCAGCAGCTAACTAAATGCGTCGATCAGGATTCATCCGTGGGATGGCGTCTGTCGTTATCGTTGGCGGGCATCCCGGCGGCCGCTGCTGACGGTCGGCGCGCTGATGGTGGTGGAGACGCCCAATAGCCTGATTGAGCGTGGGGCGGTTGGAGGAAGGAAAGGCAGTGCTCCGGAAGATTCGCGGCACCAGCAACGTGGACCCGGAGTTTGAGGAGATCCTCGCGGCCAGCCGCGCCGCCAACCAGGTCAAGCACCCCTTCCGCAACCTCCTCCGTCGCCGGAGCCGCCCGCAGCTCGTCATCGCCGTCCTCCTCCAGATATTCCAACAGTTCACGGGGATCAACGCCATCATGTTCTACGCGCCGTGCTGTTCAACACGCTAGGGTTCAAAGCGATGCGGCGCTGTACTCGGCGGTGATCACGGGGGCGGTCAACGTGCTGTCGACGGTGGTGTCCATCTACGCAGTGGATCGAGTGGGGCGGAGGGCGCTGCTGCTGGAGGCGGCGTGCAGATGTTCGTCGCCCAGGTGGCGATCGCGGTGGTGCTGGGGCTGAAGGTGACGGACAGCTCCGACGACCTCGGCCGCGGCTGGGCCATCTTCGTCGTCGTCATGGTCTGCACCTTCGTCTCCTCCTTCGCATGGTCCTGGGGGCCCCTGGGCTGGCTCATCCCTAGCGAGACTTTCCCGCTGGAGACGCGGTCGGCGGGGCAGAGCGTCACTGTCTGCGTCAACCTCCTCTTCACCTTCGTCATCGCGCAGGCCTTCCTCTCCATGCTCTGCCACTCAAGTACGGCATCTTCGCCTTCTTCTCCGCCTGGGTCCTCATCATGTCCATCTTCGTCCTCTTCTTCCTTCCCGAGACCAAGAACATCCCCATCGAGGAGATGGCCGACCGGCGTCTGAAGCAGCACTGGTTCTGGAAACGCTTCATGGACGACGACGCCGACGATGGCGCCGACGATCTCAAGAAGAATACTAACAACAATAAAGGAGAGTTAATGGAGTATAGAACAACACATTTCAGCACATTAATCACCTAATCATACACTATAAATCATGTTATTAAAGTGAAAATCATTGCTTTCTAATGCAATCATTAGCTAGATTCGGACTTGTATTTCAATTTTGGTGCTTTAGCCATGGTCGCCAGTTCCCAAATCTTGCTGTTTCTTGAGGTTCTGACCATGAAAGAATGGCTGCGATGTGAAAAAGATTGAATTTTTAAGTAGATGGAGATAGTATCAAAGAGGGATCAACTAACCATTCCTCTGAGATGGTCGATGCTGAATTATGTTAAGGTTGGAAACCAGGGATCGATATTAGGTTATTCTCCAGCTATTCGAATGGTTCGATGCTGCTGAAGGAGATGACGAAAATTGCCTGAAAAAATCAGCAAAAACACTAAATTATCTTTCGAAAAGAATGGCTCATGATTATTGATTTACGATCAAGGTTGCTAAAAACTACTTCCGAACTGAGATTCCAAAATGTCGACACATTATACCAGCAGCGACGAGATCAAAGAGTGGGTTAGGAACCTAAAATTGCAACCATCACAAAAAGTGAGAAACAAACAGAAATATAACAATCAAAACAATAGCTATTTGATTATTATTCAGGCCTGAAACTACTAGGCAATGAACACACATGGACGGTTGAACAACACTAAACGACACTAGTAGTGGCATTGTGGAGAAAACCCGTCGGAAATGTTTCCACTTTATTTTCTGATGGGCGAGCTACAAGCCAACAGTATCATGATGGCCAGAAATGAAAACATAAGCCCCATGATATTATACCAAGTAAGAAAAACAGAAAAGGATCTTAAGAAAGCCAAAGAAAGATATATATATATATATATATATATATATATATATATATATATATATATATATATATATATATATATATATATATATATATATACCCAAAAAGTCACTATCGTATTTGCCTATTGGATCCAAGGTGATCAACAGCTAAATATGAAGGTTGTTAAATTCCATTTTATTTGAGGTCTCAGTCAATAGAGAATATAGTTCCCTGGTTTGATCAGTTGGTTCAGCTTTCGTGGAAGGGAGAACTACTGTTAACATTTATTCCCATTCAGAGTTGGAATTATTAGAAACTCAAACATAGGGTGTTATTCAGCAGCTAGAGACTCAGACTAAGATGCTATTTCCTTTTGACATGTAACTACATCTTTTAGAAGAGCCTTTACCCATGTGCATTATCCAAAGATTTCTTTGAGATTTCGAATAATTATAAAACATATTCCAGGTAAATGGCAATACATCCCACAGCTTCTATCAGAAAACTTTATGGATTTCATAGTTAAAATTTTCCCAAAGATACACCTGTCAAGATGTTTTAATAGAAAATTATCTAGGTTATAAAACAAACTGCATATGAATTTCGAAATTGAGGTCCTCTTAGATCATTTTCAACTAAGGGACCTCATTATTGAAAACTAACAAGCTCCAAGTATATGTAATTTTCAAATAACATGCCCTTTTGGCATATTTTTCTGAAATTAAGCTAGTGACATGGAATCTGGCCAGTTATGAATATGAAGATTCAACAAAATCAGAAGGATGTTCAAGTATGCCATGTTTCATTAATTCATACCTAAACAAAGTTTCAAGCAAAGGCGCAACACTCTAGAGATAAAAAAGAAAAGGAGGAAGTTCACCAAGTGCAGTACCCATCCCCCAAGAAAAGCCTCTAGCTAAAAATAAGGTAGTATACTGCTCATAAGATCCAGGTAATGGGGTAGGGTGCATTGAAGCTCTCAGAAGAACCAGGTAATGAGGGATGCATTGAAGCTCTAAAATCAGAGGTGTTTCAAGCCATGAAGGACCAGACTTAAAGTGTATGGTGTCATATGGCACACTTTTTAGATAAAGTCGACCACACTGTGTAGCTTTGACTGGGTAGAAGGCGATGTGCTGGCCCCAGAACCTACAAAAAAATAACCACAAAGCTAGCAGGCTATCTTTATGATTTATGATAATGAAAACTATATTGACATTATGAGAAATTATCTTGAGCCATAGCGTATGCATAATGAGAGAGCAGACTATATATTATTGTATGATATGAAATGAGCCAGTGACACTGCAGTATGACAATTGTTTGAGATTGCTCAACTTCACTGCTATCTCAAACTGAGATCAATAAAATCATATAGCTAAAAGCAAGTGAAACCCAATCTTCTTATCAAACAAGTACAATATCATCCATTGTCTCACAACTCAAGACGCTGAAGCAGTAGATTCCATCCAA
>JAGFNQ010007977.1:0-64494 GCA_024364735.1 Boesenbergia rotunda
GTAGCTTTTCTGCCGACTCTTAGCAGTCTCTATTCTCTGACGGATATTCTTTATAGCCTGAGTGGTTTCGTCTATAATATCCGTCTGGAGTCCCATCTCCTTCTTTTCACCACTCTCAAGCCAACATATAGGAGATCTGCATTTTCTTCCGTACAGAGCTTCATACGGTGCCATCCCGATAGTAGCCTGATAACAGTTGTTATAAGCAAACTCTGCCAAGCTCAGGTATCGACACCAGCTTCCCTTGAAGTTCAAGGCACAAGCCCGTAACATATCCTCTAACATCTGGTTCGGAAAGCCGTCTTCGGTATATCCTCCTTTTTCACCCTGACTTGGTGATAACTAGACCTCAGGTTAATCTTAGAGAAAACCGTGGCTCCCTTCAATTGATCGAACAGGTCATCTATCCTGGGTAGAGGGTACCTGTTCTTGATAGTCACATTGTTCAGCGACCGATAGTCGATACACCTTCGCATCGACCCATCCTTCTTTTTCACGAACAGTACGGGAGCTCCCCAGGGAGAATGACTAGGGCGGATGAATCCCTTGTCAAGTAGCTCCTGTAACTGTCCTTGCAACTCCTTTAATTCTGTCGGCGCCATACGGTACGGTGCCTTAGAAATAGGGTTGGTACCAGGAACCAACTCAATTGCAAATTCTATATCTCTTTCAGTTGCTAACCCTGGTACGTCATCGGGAAATACCTCTGGATAATTGCATACAACCTTGACGTCTTCTAGCGTTGGCCCCTCTGTAGGACTGGTATCAACCACATGAGCTAGAAATCTCGAGCATCCCTTTTCTAACATCTTCCTTGCTTTCAGAGCCGACAAGAATTTACTTGTCCTCTTCTTCGGCTCTCCGATAAATTCGAACAGAATTTTCGCCTCAGGTCGGAAGATAACTCTTCGTTTACGGCACTCAATAGAGGCGCCATATTTGTTCAAGAAATCCATGCCCAATATCACATCATAATCTGACATATCTAGCGCTATCAGATCGCAGTAAAGTTCCCTATCTGCGATTCTGATTGGTGCGGCCCGCAGCATTTGGGTAGAGGGCATCACCTCACCCGAGGGCAGTGTTGTCAGAAATTTGCAGTCTAAATCTTGTAGTGACATATTATTTCTTTTGGCATATTGCATAGAGATAAATGAATGCGTTGCCCCAGTGTCAAATAAAGCAGTAGCATACTGACTGTAAATAAATATCTGACCTGTGACAACGGTAGAGGCAGTCGCCACTTCTTCTTTCGTAAGAGAGAAAACCCTGGCGTTTGTCGTGGCAGGCGGGGCTTCTAATCTCCCCTGGCATATATGTGTACCATCTATAGCTGCCTGCATCAGGTGTAACTGGGGAGGAGCACCTTTGTACTGATCATATTGCGGCTGAGGTGCTTTGGCTGCAGCAGGACACTCTCTGGCCATGTGTCCTTCCTTTCCGCAAGTATAGCATCTCCTAGCGCCTAAAAGGCATGTCCCTTGGTGCATCTTCCCACAATTGGCACATTGGGATATTTAGGCTTCTTGCCTAAATAACCACTGGCAGATTTATCCCCTGGCTTTCTCTTTCCATTTTGGTTCTTCTTCCAGTGGGGGTTGCTATTTGGAGGTTTCTGACCTCCCGACCGATCCTGACTCTTGCTGGCGGTCAGTGGTTGGCTCTGTGGGTTCATCTTCTTTAGATAATGCTCAGTAATAAGGGCACTGCTGAACAGCTCCTCTGTGGTCTGGGGCCTATTCACGCCACCAGCTACATTCAGAGCTATCTCGGGCCTAAGCATCTTGAGCATTAATCTGACCCTTTCTTTCTCTGTACTGACCAACTCCGGACATAATCGTGCCAGTCGGTTAAATTGCTTAACGGCATCATTGACTGAGAGATTTCCCTGCCGAAATTCAGTGAACTCATCAAAGTGCCTGTTTGTGACTCGCATATTAAAGAATTCCTCCAGAAATTCGGACTCAAAGTCCTTCCACTTCATTTGGTCCACTGACCTTCCAGCCTTTACCCGTTCCCACCACATCCTGGCGTCGCCAGTAAAGCAGAACGAGACACATTTAATTTTCTCATGCTCAGGCCAGTCTAATAATTCCACTGTGCTCTCAACTGTCTTGAGCCAGGCCTGAGCATCCCAGGGCTCGTAGGTGCCCGAGAACTTTTCCGGCTTCAGTCTCTGCCACTGAATCAAATAGGCCTCCTGTCGGGCTCCCCGGGCCGGAGTGTCCGGGGGTGCCTGTGCAGTTGGAGGCTCAGTAGGCATTACATTCTGACTTCCCTGCGGGGTTGTAGTGTTCCCCTGCTGGGTCATCAGAGTGTTTATTATCTGCTGTTGTTCAGTGACCTGACACTGCAGATCTGTGATCACTTGCATCATATCAGGTGGGGGTACTGTCTCGTTACCCCGATTGCTACGTCTTCTAGCCATGTCTATCATACAGGTGATAATTAAACTAACATAAGAATTATCACTACTTTCCTTTGTTATGCAAGCATAAATCATCTCTATATTATGCAAGCATAAATCATCTATATCTCATGCAAGCATATATCATCTCTATATATATCATTACTGTACATGAAATAAAATAAACGAGTTAGGATTTCTTACTTGGAAGCGGCAGAAGGAAGCTTGATGTGTGTGTGGTGGAGGGGAAACTTGCTCTGATACCAACCTGTAACGCCCGCCCTTATATCTACTCTCGGGGCGGGGTTACGTACATTCAATCATATAGTAATATATTTTTTTTCTATTTCTATCTTCTAGCATGACATTAAAACAACAATGCAAGGACTTAAGGGAACTAGGTACTAAGCATGCTTGCAAAAATTATCAAGTGTTATTCTATAACATGATAACATTACTAGTAATGTAACTCATAACATAATCAAGTATAAGAGACCTCCAAGGTAAACACTATCATGCCATGTCAATTCTAATCACTAATACTTATTGTCAAGGAATATAACATAAGCATAACTATGTAGATATAGAAATCTTTCTTCCCGAGCCACCACCCCACACATCTTCAGCCTCCTGCCTCTTCCTTCCATTTAAGTGTTATCTGCAGCATAAGACAACACATAAACTAGTAAGCAAAATGCTTAGTAAGGATCCTGTCCTACTCGCAAAATCCGTGCGAAAGAATATAACATGTACACATAATCAATCATAAGTATAAGTTCATCAAAGCATATTAAACATCTAAGTTTCTAAGCATGCAGTATCAAGTACCATAAGCATACTCTTCTCATATAACAAATGCTTTCAATGAATGTTTTCAAAACAATTCCATAATGGTATTACTTAAAAATACATCCATATCATATTGGGCCCTGTTGTGTACCAACTATCGCGCGGAACTATTGTGCGTTCCCTAATGAATTGGGGTAGCGAGCCACCAATTCATTAGAGCAGGACCCTTCCGTCCTACCGAAGCCACGTTAACATGCACCCCGGATTTGTTTAACGACCCCCTTCCGAGTCGGGTACACAACTTCAAAAGTAAAATACTTATCATGCTGTTACATATATGCTAAGGAATACTCCATATTCACTCTTATGGGACACACCACTCTTCAAGGGTGCTCATGATCCCGTAGGGACACACCACACAACATAAGGGGTGCTCTTGATCCCATACTATTTGAGTATCCCTTCAAGCATTTTAACATATCACATGCAATTTCATAAGTGTGCCCCATGGGCTATAAGGCATGCTCATACATACTTCATATTTCATACGTGTTCATATATTCATCATATTTCATACATGTTCATATATACATCATATGTCATACATGTTCATACATACATCATATTTCATACATGCATCATATTTCATACATGTTCATATATACATTTTGCTAAACATAATCATGTCCCGCTGGGTAACTTATCCTTCACATATTCTTCATGCAACTTATTAAACATAAAGCACATCATAATTCAACCACTTAACATACTTTAGACCTGACAAGATTTGGTCACATAGGTCATACTCATATCATAGGAAGTGGTAGCATGCTAACAATTAAGATTTCAATCAGACATCTCATTTAAACACCTCATACATAAACATATCAAAGCATGCTAACAATTAAGGTTTCCATATCAACCATTCCATTTAACACCACATACATTTACATATGATCACCCCCAACCATAAACATATATCATAGGGTAGTTTGACCTTTACAAACCCTAGTCCTAGTGGGTTGGCCGAAACCTCAGTATAGGAAAAATTAGGGTTTGAACTAAATATTCACACATACATTTATTCAAACACCTTGTATACTTATCTTAAACATGGATATATTGTAGAATAATTCAACCCTCACTATCCCTTTTTTCTAAGCCTTGGCCGAAACCCATCCAAGTTCAAAACCCTAGGTTTTGTTATCACAAAATGAAGGGACACAACATATAGGTTTACCCTAAATTCCAAGGGGTCTTTACATGCATCAAGGGGTAACCAAGGTCTCTTCCAAGGTGTTGGCCGAAACCTACACAAGGGTGTAACCCTAGGTTTTGTTCACAACAATTTGCATAAACCACATATCCATATATCCTAAGTCCCAAGGGTCTACTCATGTAACCAAAAAGGAACCAAGGCCTTCCCTCAAGGGGGTGGCCGAAACCTTCCAAGGGTGAAACCCTAGTTTTTTTTTTCTTCCTTTTGTTCATGCCATCATGAAGAAAATTAACACACATATATACTCTAAGTCTCAAAATCCTTCTCATGTATCAAGGAAAGAACCAAGGCCTTCCCCTAAGGGGGTGGCCGAAACATATAAAGGGGAAAAAGTCCCCATTTCCTAAAACAATCAAGGAGAAAACATACTATAACTATTACACTGCAGGCGAGGGGATACTTACATCCTTTCGCTTGATTTTCTCCTTCTCTAAACTCTTAAGATGCCCTTGGTTGAAGGAAAGTGAGTGTTCTCCTTCCTAGTACTTCTATAGAACCCTTGGCCCTAGTAGAGAGAGCAAAGTCCTTGGGTGAGATCTCCTTCTTTCTAAACCCCTAGGGTTGAAACCCTAGGTTTTACTTTTCGAAAAATGGAGAATGGGAGGGCTTGGTTTCGGTGGGGAAGTGAAGAGGAAGAAGAAGAGGAAGTTATTCCAACTTCCCTTTCCCTTATTTATACTTTTCTCATGAAGAGACATGTCTCTTCACTTTCCTCGCTTTAACAAGCATGTTTCTCCTTCTCTAACAAGAAACATGGCTTGGTGCATTGGTTATGACATGGTGAGTGCAACTAGGAGGTTCAAGGTTCAATCCTTGCTTCCTCCTTTTTATCACATTTTGCACTAATCCACATCTAAGCCCATTCAAGCCAAGCCCATCATGAAATTTCATAATATTATTAATATTTCATAAAATCATAATTTTTCATAATATTTCTTGATAATATTTCATGAATTCTATAATATTTCATTTTCATGAATTCATAATATTTCATAATATTTCATGATACTATTTCATGAATTCTATAATATTTCATATTCATGAATTCATAATATTTCATAATATTTCATGATAATATTTCATGAATTCTATAATATTTCATTTTCATGAATTCATAATATTTCATAATATTTCATGATACTATTTCATGAATTCCATAATATTCATATTTATGAATTCATAATATTTCATGATAATATTTCATGAATTCTATAATATTTCATTTTCATGAATTCATAATATTTCATAATATTTCATGATACTATTTCATGAATTCCATAATATTCATATTTATGAATTCATAATATTTCATGATAATATTTCATGATAAAATTTCACCATATTTCATATGGGAAATTTTGGGGCGTTACATGTACTAACAAAGAATATCATTTCAGTTTCATGTTTAGATAACAAAGGTTTTTCATTCATAATAAAGGACAAATGTTGTTCTGTTTATTTAAAGGATATGTTCTATTGTAGCGCACATCTGATGAATGGCCTCTATATTCTAGACTTAGAAAGCCCTATCTATAACGTGAATACCAAGAGGTTGAGATCAAATGAGTTGAACCCAACCTATCTCTGGCACTGTCGCTTAGGCCACATAAATGAGAGTCGCTTGTCCCAGCTCCATAAGGATGGTTTGCTGGACTCATTTGATATTGAATCATATGAGACATGCGAGTCATGCCTTCTAGGCAAGATGACTAAGACTCCCTTTAGTGGACTTAGCGAAAGAGCGACAGACTTGTTAGGACTCATACATAGTGATGTATGTGGCCCTTTCAATGTCGCTGCCAGAGGTGGTTACAGGTACTTCATCACATTTACTGATGACTTCAGTAGATATGACTATGTGTATTTGATGACACATAAGTCCGAATCCATTGAAAAGTTCAAAGAATTCAGAAATGAAGTACATAACCAACTTGGCAAGAGTATTAAGATACTTCGATCAGATCGAGGTGGAGAATACTTGAGCCATGAGTTTCGTGACTACCTAGCTGAGTCTGGGATTCTATCCCAACTCACTCCCCCTGGAACACCACAGTGGAATGGTGTATCCGAAAGGAGGAATCGTACCTTATTAGATATGGTACGATCTATGATGAGTCACGCAGATCTTCCTATATCTTTTTGGGGATATGCTCTAGACACGGCAGCGTTCACACTAAACCGTGTTCCATCAAAGGCTGTCATGAAGACACCATATACGATATGGACGGGGAGGAGTCCCAAGTTGTCTTTCATGAGGGTTTGGGGTTGTGAGGCTTACGTACGACGTCAGGTCTCAGACAAACTGGGACCCAAATCTGATAAGTGCTATTTCGTGGGATATCCCAAGGAAACTAAGGGATATTACTTCTACATTCCCAGTCAACACAAAGTGTTTGTTGCTAAGACTGGGGTCTTTCTAGAAAGGGATTTTGTTTCTAGAAAGACTAGTGGGAGTTCGTTTGATCTTGAAGAAATTCAAGACAACGACCATAACACTGAGCCCTTGATGGATACTGAACAGGCACCACAAGAAATTGTGGATGAGATTGTTACACAAGAAATTGTGGAACAACAACCTATTCAGGTAGACTTACCTCTTCGCAGGTCTGATAGGGTACGTCGTCAGCCTGAGAGATATTCATTTCTCTTGCCTGACCATGATGACGTTATGATCATTGAGAATGAACCTACCACCTATCAGGAAGCTGTGATGAGCCCAGATTCTGAGTCATGGCTGGAAGCCATGAGATCCGAAATGGAATCCATGTACACTAACCAAGTTTGGACCTTGGTTGATCCACCTGAAGGGGTCAAACCCATTGGGTGTAAATGGGTCTTTAAGAGAAAGCCTAACATGGATGGACTTACTCATACCTATAAGGGTAGACTGGTAGCTAAAGGTTTCAAGCAAATTCATGGTATTGACTATGATGAAACTTTTTCTCCAGTAGCGATGTTTAAGTCTATTCGGATTATGCTTGCTATTGCAGCCTACCACGATTATGAGATCTGGCAGATGGATGTCAAGACAGCGTTTCTGAATGGAAACCTCCTTGAGGATGTGTACATGACACAGCCTGAGGGTTTTGTAGATCCACAGCATACTGGCAGAGTATGCAAGCTGCATAGGGCCATTTATGGTCTAAAGCAAGCTTCTCGGAGCTGGAATCTTCGATTCGATGATGCGATCAAACAGTTTGGTTTCATCAAGAACGAAGATGAACCTTGTGTCTACAAGATGGTTAGTGGGAGCACAGTAGTCTTCCTAGTCTTGTATGTGGATGACATACTACTCATTGGGAACGACATCCCTTCGCTACAGTTTGTGAAGACTTGGTTAGGGACTTGTTTCGCAATGAAGGACTTAGGTGAAGCAGCCTGCATACTAGGCATTAAGATCTATAGCGATAGATCTAAAAGATTGCTTGGCCTAAGTCAGAGTACATACATTGATACCGTTTTGCAACGGTTTGCCATGCAGAATACCAAGAAGGGAAATCTGCCAATGTCACATGGCATGAGTCTTTCGAAGACTCAAGGTCCCTCTTCTAGAGAGGAGAGAGACCGCATGAGCAAGATCCCTTATGCCTCAGCCATAGGATCTATCATGTACGCCATGTTATGTACTCGTCCTGATGTCTCGTATGGTATGAGCATGACGAGCAGATACCAGTCAGATCCAGGTGAACGTCACTGGATAGCAGTCAAGAATATTCTTAAGTACTTGAGAAGGACTAAAGAATATTTCTTGATATTTGGAGGCGAAGAGGAGCTAATTGTAAAGGGTTACAGTGATGCTAGCTTCCAAACTGACCAGGATGACTACAGATCACAGTCAGGGTTCGTGTTTTGCTTAAATGGTGGCGCTGTCAGCTGGAAGAGTTCAAAGCAGGATACAGTTGCTGATTCTACAACAGAAGCTGAGTACATTGCTGCATCTGAGGCAGCAAAGGAGGCAGTTTGGATCCGCAAGTTCATTACTGAGCTTGGAGTGGTTCCTAGTATAGCCGACCCAGTACAGCTCTATTGTGACAACAATGGAGCTATTGCGCAGGCTAAGGAACCTCGCTCAAACCAGCGGACCAAACACATACTACGGCGATTCCATCTCATTCGAGAGATCATCGATCGAGGAGATGTGAAGATTTGCATAGTACCCACAGAGGCTAACGTCGCAGATCCCTTGACCAAGGCTTTGGCACAGATAAAACATGATGGTCACACTAGGTCATTGGGTATTAGATACTACAGCGATTGGCACTAGTGCTAGTGGGAGATTGTTAGTGAGAGCCCTAGAGCCAATCATATGATGATTACTTTTTGGACTCATTGTATCATATTCTTGTATATATATTTCTTATATATAAAGGCATTTCTTATGGTTATTGTACTTATGTGTATTGGTGCCAAATAACTTAGTATAATAACGTCCTTGAGTAGAAGGTTCTTATCTATATCAATCGATTAGTTGAATCGATAGTGAGATGATATAGAGAACACTACTCTTAATTATTCCTAGTCAAGTATTAACATTCAAGGACAATGTTAATGCATAGAGACTAGTATGTAGGTCAACATGATGACTTGATCTCACAAGTCATGGATATGAGATATCAAGTTGACACATGGGTATACATTAGAGAATGTATACTGAATGACCCGCTATGAGAAAGTATCATGGATCGTTATATGAGTGTCATATACTTTCTCATATGACTATTAGTATGACTATTAGTCCTTAGACCTGAAGTCACCATAGTTCCCTACATAAGGAGTTATGTACTTTGGTTTCGTCAAACGTCACCCGTAACTGGGTGGACTATAAAGGCGATTACTGGGTATGTAACAAATTATGCGGAGGGATGTGAGTGATGTAGATGAGATCTATCCCTCCTATATGACGGGAGAGATATCATTGTCTTGATAGAGTGAGATCACTAAGTGCATGGCCATGCCCAAATAAGGCAATATGAGATATTGAGCTTATTTGATTATAGTGAGTCTACTTGGAGTTCAAGACACATAGATTGATTGGAGGATGACACGGTCTATGCCTCATGAAAGATCAATCTAGATATCAAGGATAGAAGGACATTGTCACATATTGTGATGGTCACAATTATTAGTCACATTGGTGATGTTGGATCTCAACATTCTTGTAACTTGGGTAGCAATGATGTGTTGCTAGATACCACTCATTGCTTATGTTTCTAAGAGGTTAGAAGCATTGCCAACGTTACAAGAACCTATAGGGTCACACGCAAAGAACAAATAGATGGAGAAAAATTGAAGTCAAGTTTGACTTGGCTAAATATGGAAAGTCCATAAAAGGCAAGTTTGACTTGACCCAAATCCAAATCAAGTTTGACTTGACTTGGTTCCACTTCAAGTTAGACTTGACATGGGAGAAGAAATGGAGTCAAGTTTAACTTGACTAAATATGGAAAGTCCATAAAAGGTAAGTTTGACTTGACCCAAATCCAAATCAAGTTTGACTTGACTTGGTTCCACTTCAAGTTAGACTTGACATGGGAGAAGAAATGGAGTCAAGTTTGACTTGACTAAATATGGAAATTCCATAAAAGGTAAGTTTGACTTGACCAAAAGGCCACCTCACCTTGACTTGACCAAGTGATGACTTGGCTTGGTTTCCCCCCCATTTGAATTTGAATTCAAATTGAAAGGGGGTTAAGGAAGGCCACCTAATGGCCATTAGTGGCCATTATGGCCGGCCACTTAATGGCCATTAATGGCCATTAAGTGGCCGGCCACCATGGAAGAACAAAAGTTGGTTTTGTTTCATTTTTCCTCTAAGTGTATCTTCTCTTCTTCCTCTCCAATTGTTGGAGTTCTTCTTCTTCTTCTCCTCTTGGCCGAATCCTACAAGGTGCTAGCACACCTAAAGGATTTCATCCATCTACTTTTGTTCGCGTGGATACTTCTAGAGGGACGGCACTTGACGTCCTAGAGATTCGGCATCCAAAAAGGAGCGAACGGGATTAAACGGGGCACGCATCAAAGGTAAAATGTTTATCCCTCTTTAGATCTAGGAGTAGATCGGGTTTTGAAGCATGTAAACGAGCACTCGTAATTTTTGAAATGGCTTTCTTCGCTCGGATCCTTGCTATTGGTGCTTTCGGGGTTTCCGCGACGCGAAAAAGCGGTTTTCGTGGCCCGAAAAACCCTACACATGATACATACTACCTAGGTTCATGACATTCGACATAAAATATGCATAAGTCTACATAACCATATATCTATCATAATACATATGTTCAAGACACTTAACATAATACATGCATAATTCTACATAAACATGAGGCCTACTTCACAACACATGTGTTTATGGTATATGGCTTAAAACATTCATGAATAAAACCTACTAAAACATGACACATAACATAAGCATACAAGGTCATGATGCATAGCACATAAAGTTAGGGTTTTAGGTAACATAAAATTCATACAACATGCTTGAAAGTATATATACATTATAATAAGCCATAAACAAGTATACTTGAAACCTTAGACTAACCCAAACCCTAAAATTGGAGTTTGGCTGAAACCCTAGAGAGGTTTAATTCCATGGAAAATTCATATAATTCATAATTAACATCCAATATAATAAATACAATGCCATAAGAAGCCATTAGAACACATAATTGGGCTAACCCTAACTCCTAGCCCTAACATTTGGTCTTGGCCGAAACATGTAGGGGTCTTAAGTCCATGGAAAATTCATAAATTCACAATTACCATCAAATACAATACATACAATGCCATAGGAAACCATTAGAACTCATGATTGGAGTTAACCCTAATTCCTAGCTTGAGGTTGGGTCTTGGTCGAAACCCTAGAGGAGTCTTAGGGTGCTACAAAAATTCCATAACTCACAATTCATCCTTTATTTATCATGAGAAAGCATTAGGGAGCATAAGTGAGGTTTTAACATCATCCCAAACCCTAATTTTGTGCTTGGCCGAAACCTATAGGGACCCTAAATCCATAGTTTTCTCAACATATAACCCAAACAAAACTTAAATCATGATAGACAACATAGAAAACTATTATACCACAGGTGAGGGAGTCTTACATCTTTTTATCTTGGTTATCAACCTTGAATAGAGAACAAAAGAAAACCTTCTTGGCCTTAGAATACCCTTTGCCCTTGTAGCCTTGTAGAAGAACTTGGATCTTCAAGAGGGAGTCCTCTTGTGAAGTTTTCCAAGGGGAAAACCACCTTGTGGGTTTCGGCTAGGAGGAGGAAGAAGAGAGGAGAGGAGAGGAAGAGCCCTTGGTGGAAGAAAAGAGGAAGAAATAACTTAGGTGTCTCTTCACTCCTCATCCCCCTCTTTTATACTAAGTGGAGGGGCAAGTGAAGGGGCATGGTGCCTCCTCACATGGTGACTCTTCACTTCCTTTAGCCTTAACTACAATCCTCTTCCTTTTCCACTACCATTCCCTTGCTAGGTGAATTGGTTAGTACATGCATGATGAGGCTTTGCCTCAATCCTAGGTCCAAGGTTCAATCCTTGCTGCATGCACTTTCTTTTTATTCCATTTACTCTTATTTTTGGCAAGGCCCACATAAGACCCACCAAGAGTCATGCTAATATTCCTAATTGGAACCCATTTCTATTTATGTTAAATTCCACCTAAGGTTCACTAATAACCGTGGTACTAGAAGAGCCCATATAAGACCCATTAGTACTTAGCTTTTTATTCCATATAAGAAATTATGCTAAGGTTTATGCTAGTATTCATATGTTACTCAAGAATCCATCTAGGCATGATCAATATTTTAAAGAAAAATATTGAGAGGATTTTACAGGCGTTACAATCCCCCATACCTCGTGAAAGTTCGTCCTCGAACTTCGAATAGCTCCGGGTACTTGCGTCTCATCTCGTCCTCGAACTTAAAATTAAGCTTTCACACATTAATTGATTCTAATAATTCACATCTCTTCTTCATTATAATTTCTCTCATCACTCTATCTTTAACAATGGTCTATCAGTCTTTTTTTTTACACACTACTGCACATTTTTTTCTTCTTAACTTAAACATCTCAACTCTAGCTGTTTCTTATAAATAACTATCCTTTCTTTTAAAGTTCTCTTTCAACTTCTACAATCTCACTACTCTTGTTCATTAATTCTCTTACAGATCTACTTATGCTCTCCTATTTATTCATTTTACTTCTCTATCAGTCGCACTTCCTCTTTTTTTTTCTTAGATCAATCAGCACTTCATTTTGTTAACTAAACATTATTCCTCTACAAATGTATTTAAGACTCTCTTCTGATTTTAACACACATATCGCAGTCTTCGCTCCGGATCGATTTTACTTATCTTAACTACTTTACTACAACATATTTACTTATTCATCAACATTAATTCTCATCATTTTTTTTTATCTCATCTAGCCTACTTAACTCTTTATTTATATCTTCCAATAATGTCATAGATCATTTCTTTGTTGTCATTATTGATGCTCTATTCTCAGCAACACTTACTTCTCCATCCATAAAAACATTTATCCAATTACTCTCTCGGATATCTTTTAATCTTAATCATTTTTCTACTTATTACTTTATCATCTTTATCTCTTATCTTTTTTTCACTTTCTCAAAATCTCTATCAACACATGTCTTATACTCTATGTTTTGCAATTTTGCTATGTTAGCGATGATTCTGCTATTCCTACTTCTCTATTCTACTACTACTATTAACTCTACTTCTATAACACCTCTTTTTATAAAACACTTTCTGCCTTTCCTTCTCATACTCTACTGAGCTTTACATCATATTCTACTCTTATCGTTCTCAATCTACGTACTTCACAATGCTTAATCATATTCTCTATACTTCTTTATGTTCTTCTATTTAATCTTTACCTGAATTATACTTCTCTTCTATTATTAGTTTTTCTTTTCTTAATACTACTTCTTTTCTTACTAGATCTACTATTACATCTCTAATCTCATTATTTTCTGTTATACTTCCTCTGCTTTATTTAATCTCTATTTCACTCTTCTACTCATTCTTTATTCTCTTTGCTCTTTCTCATCATTTTCTAACTCTGGACATATTCTTATTACTTCTCGGACAATATACACGTACCACATTCTCTACATTACAAAATTTGTTTTTATTTGATTTACAATTTTTTTTCTTATTTTTATCTTTTGTCTTATTTTTTTTATCCCTTCTCACCTCTTATTTTCTTTTTATTTCTACCTATTATATTACTCATGTATCTTCATTTCTAACATTTTAATGTTTCAGATCACTGAGATTGTTTTACTAAGACTCGTTTAATAAATCTCTTTCGTATCTAAGTACTTTTTAGAACATTATGCTAAGCTTGCTTATTTAATTTTGCTATCACACTTACTCTACTACTTTTATGTTATCATAAAAAATACTACTCACTTCTGTTAATTTATTATCTAATAATATAATGGACATCATATCTACATACTCTACTTTGTCTTCTCACATCTATTTTCATTACTAAAATTGTTTATCTTCACTAAAATCTATTATTACTCTTTTATCTTTTTCATAAGCTTTCTCTCATTTATGTTTTTAATTATCCTAGTTTATTTCTTACATTCTTACACTTATTTTCTTCTCTCCATTAAGCACTAGAACTTCTTATTCTGTACTGCATAATCTCTTTCTTATGTCTTTTGTCTTGCTATTTCTTAGACATTTTATTCTACTGACTATTTACTATTTTTTTTTATAATTATTATCACTAACTATCAATTTAGGCTTCATCACTAACTATCAATTTAGGCTTCTAGCCATGCTTTTCTTCATAAAAGACAAGTAAGGCTAATATAAGTTATTGTTATTCCTACACGCATACCAAACTCTAAAATATTCGATATCATAAAGTAAAGTAAGGTATCGTTCATATTTACATATCCTAAAAGTACTCTCTATCATAAGATATCATTCATACTTGCATATTCTAGAATCATAAAAGAAAGTAAGATATGCATAGAGGTACTTACTTGGAAGCTGCAGGAAGAAGGCTTGACGTGTGTGTAGTGAGATGACAATTGACTCTGATACCAACCAGTAACGCCCGCCCTTCCAGCCGTACGATGTAGGTGGAAGGTGCGTTACGCTAACATACATACATGCATATGGAGATTTTAATGCAGCGGAATAATTTAAAACTTCCTACTTATGCGTTTAAAACATGCAACTCATATTGACATATCTTAGCTATCATTTCTAAACATAGTTACTTGGTAACTTAGCATTTTCATAATCATAAAAGAAATAAAACATAGCACGTGAGACATAGCATGTGACATCATGTAAATCAACATAAGTTGTTCTTTAGTAAAAAAAATACCATCATAAAGTGTAGCATGAAACTAGAGTGAAGTTGTTCTTTAGGGAACCATCATAAAGTATAGCATGCAACTAAGGGTGACAATGCAAAACATAAGACATGTGACAAAGGGAATAATGGGGTCTTTTCCTTTTTTTTCTTTGCCAAGTCACTGCCACACACACACACTTGCCCCTCCTGCTGCTTCCCATAGCTTAATATCCTCTTGCTTGATCTGCGGTATAAGAAAATAAAACTTAAAAGCACATAGGCTTAGTAAGACTCTTTCCTACTCACTAAAACTATACGTCACATATAAGGCGTAACATAGAGAGACTAGCATAAAATAAAAGTGTAACGCCCGCCCTTATATCTACTCTCGGGGCGGGGTCACGTACTATCATTCGTATAATTTTTTTCTTTCTTAAAGTACTAATAACAAAGTACTAAGCATGCTTGTTCAAAACCAACCTATAACATGATAGGTTCAACTCATAATATTGTCAAGTATATGAGTAATCCAAGTGTAACATTCATTACTAAGGAAATGTTAATATAAGCATAATATTGTAGATATGAAGATCTTTATTTCCCGAGCCACCACCCCATACATCTTCAGCCCTCCTGCCTCTTCCTTTAGTTTAAGTGTCTCTTACCCTTATCTGCAGCATAAGACAACATATAAACTAGTAAGCACAAATGCTTAGTAAGATCCTGTCCTACTCGCAAAAGCCATATCATAGAAAGATAAGAGAATAAATCACATTCAAGCATGGTAAGTGTTTAAGCATGTTAAACATCTAAGCATATTAACTTCATAGGAAGGTTTCTTTGAAAATATATAAACATAATACTTGAATATAGCATAATCATTAGGGCCCGGCTTGTACTTCATGTTTTGCGCGCGCCCCTGAATAGGAACGAGGTAGCTAATCCCGAACCACTAGGGTTTACTAGGCCTTCTCAGAAGTCCTTCAGCCTAGTATCATAATCATTTGACTCGCTTTAAGAGTCTATAGTACAAGCCATTACAAAATAAAATAATTATCATGTTCTTCATTTTCATAAAGTATGCTCTTAATCCCAACCTTCTAGGGAAGCATTCTTTAGGCCCTAAGCCTTCTTTGTTCATGCCCTACAAGGCTCATTCTTATGCATATGTATGCATCCATAATCATGATAACTAGCCTAGTATAAAGCATGCATTTCATAAGGGTGCCCCATGGGCTATAATGCATGCTCATACATAGATCTCCATAATCATGATAACTAGCCTAGTATAAAGCATGCATTTCATAAGGGTGCCCTATGGGCTATAATGCATGCTCATACATAGATCATAATTCAACCCCTTAAACATATCTTATATATGACAAGGTTGATCACATAAATCATATTCATATCATAGGAAGTGGTAGCATGCTTCATGGGTAAATCAAATGGTTCCTAACCCTAAAACTAGGGTCTTGGCCGAAACTCAAGGCTAGGGAGAGTTCCATTTTTTCCTAATCCAACACTCCATTTAAACATCATTTGCATATACATATCATCATCCCAAACATAAGCATATCTCCTAGGGTACATCTCATACAATCATCACATATATAGGCATATGATCTTACTAAACACAATAATAATCTCATAGGGTAAGTTGTCCTTCACAACCTCATGTTTCATGCCTTAGCCAAATGTTACATGCTAAGGAATCCAATCAAACATTTCCTTTGAATATCACATGCATATACATCTCATATCATTTTACATAAGCATATCACATAAAATAATTTAACCTTCACAAACCCTAAGGTTTCATGCCTTGGCCGAATGGTGTAGGGTAGGGAAACTAGGGTTTTGAAATTAAACCTTCACACAAGCATTTATTCAAACACCTTGTCTACACTACTAGGCATAGATTCATCATAGGCAAATCAAGCATCCCTAAACCCTAATCTTCCTAGGTTGGCCGAATGATGTAAGGGTAGGGTAGGCTAGGTATTTGACATCCAATCTTCACACAAACATTTATTCAAACACCTTACCTACACTACTAAACATGGACACATCATAGGATAGCAAACAACCCAAAAACCTAACCTTTCTCCACTTGGCCGAAAGTTGTAGGGTGGCTAACCCTACTTTTTGTTATCACAACATGAAGGAAACCAATATATATTCATACCCTAAGTTCATAGGGATCTCCTCATGCAATAAGAAGTAACCAAGGCCTATTAAATGGAGGTGGCCGAAAGTTTCATAAAGGAGGAAGGTTTCCTTTTCAAAAACAACAATAAGAAGAAACATACAAATCAAACAATAACGATTACACTGCAGGCGAGGGGATACTTACATCCTTTCGCTTGAGATTCTACTTCTTTAAGTCCCTTAGGGTACCCTTGGTTGAAGGAGAAGTGAAGGTTCCTCTTACTCTTTCTTCTCTAGACTCCTTGGCCCTAATAGAGGGCAAGAGCCTTCTTCCTTCCAATCCCCTAGGGTTAGAACCCTAGGGAGCACTTTTCGAAAAATGGAAAAGAGGAGAGGAGAAGAAGGAATTTCGGTGGGGAAGAGAAAGGAAGAAGAAGAGGAAGTTACTCACACCTCTTCCTTCTCTTATTTATACTTTTCTCATGAAAAGACATGTCTCTTCACTATTACACGCTTAACAAGCATGTTTCTTATTCTCTCAACAAGAATCAATGCTTGGTGTAGTGGTTAAGACATGGAGAGTGCAACTAGGAGGTTCAAGGTTCAATCTTTGCTTCCTCCCTTCTACTTCTTCTTTTTATCACAATTTGCACTAATCCATATCAAAGCCCTTTTAGCCAAGCCTATCATGAAATTTAATAATATTTCATGAATTCATAATATTTCATAATATTCCATAAATATTATTTCATAATATTTTTAATATTTCATATTCATGAATCTATAATATTTCATAAATCCCATAATATTTCATATTCATGAATTCATAATATTTTCTAATATCCATGATAGTATTTCATGAATTTCATAATATTTCATATTCATGAATTCATAATATTTCTTAATATTCCATAAATATTATTTCATAATATTTTTAATATTTCATATTCATGAAACTATAATATTTCATGAATCCCATAATATTTCATATTCATGAATTCATAATATTTTCTAATAATTTTTCCTGAATTCATAACATTATTTACATAATATTTTTATAATAATTTTCCATGAATCCAAAATATTATTCACATAATATTTCATAATGAATTCACAATATTATTCACATAATATTTCATAATGAATTCACAATATTATTCATGGTGAAATTTTGGAGTGTTACAAAAAGCATATCATGAGAAGGTATTCATAAAGCATAAAGTATTTAACATGAGGAGGCATATAGATGTACATGGAAATACATAATCATATGGAAGTGCATAACATGAAATGAAGGTACATAAATCTCATGGCATAAGAAGTACTTGTCATAAAATATAAGCATATGAACATACTTGACATGGCATAGATGTTCTTGACATAAACATATAACATACTGATAAGTGGCCCAACCATCCTCCAGAAGATGCAACTCCAGACCAGTTAGTAGCCTATCAGAAATATGTGACCGATTCTGAACTTGTGAGTTGCATCATGCTAGCCTCTATGGTACCTGAGCTGCAAAAGCAGCATGAGCATATGGATGCTTATACCATCATCTTCCATCTTCATGAGTTATTTGAAGAGCAGGCGAGATCCGAAAGGTTCGAAGTCTCCAGACTCCTCTTCACCTCTAGGATGCAGGAAGGCACTTCTGCCTCACAGTTTGTGTTAAAGATGTTGGGGTACATTGAGCGACTGAGCACACTCGGTTTTGCAATGGATCATGAACTAAGTATTGACTTAATTCTGCATTGTTTGCCCAAAAGTTATTCACAATTTGTGATGAACTATCAGATGAACAAGCTGGAGACTACCATTCCTGAGTTATTCAACCTGTTGAAGACTATAGAGCCTTCTGTAAAGCAAGATTAGAAGACGGTACTGTTAGTTGGTTCCTCGAAGAAAGGTTCTAAGAGGAAGGCCAAAGAACAGAATAAAGGAAAGAAGAAAAAGGCCAAAAAGACTGAAAAGACACCAAAAGGCACTTGCCATCATTGTGGCAAGGAGGGTCACTAGCGAAGAAACTGTAAGGTTTATCTTGAGTCTTTGAAGAAGAAGGCATCCGATGCCCCATCCTCTTCAGGTATCTTCGTTATTGAATGTCACTCTATTTCCTCAGATACCTGGGTACTTGATACTGGGTGTAGCTCACATATATGTAATGACATACAAGGGCTAAGGAATAGAAGAAGACTCGTCAAGGGAGAAGCGAATTTGCGAGTTGGAAATGGTGCAAAGATTGCTACTGTTGCCATCGGAACATATTTGCTAAAGCTCCCTACTGGACGTGTCTTAGAATTGGATAATTGTTATTTTGTTCCTTCGTTAATAAAGAACATTGTATCTATTTCATGTTTGAATGAAAAGGGTTATCATTTAACTTTTAGTAACAATTATTGTTACATAACTTTAAATGGTGTTCTTTATGGGACCGGAACTTTGTGCAATGGTATCTACACGTTAGATTTATCCGGTGACGTTTTCAATATCGAAGTTAGCAACAAACATGCTCGAATAGATAATCGGATAGACTCCTATACGTGGCATTGTCGTCTTGGCCATGTAAGTAAGAAACGCATGACCGAATTACACCGATGTGGAATTCTGGAATCATTTGAACCCGGTTCATTTGATACATGCGAATCATGCTTAAAAGGCAAGATGACCAAATTATCCTTTTCCAGAAAAGGTAATCCAGTGGGAGAATTGCTTGGTTTAATATATACTGATGTATGTGGACCAATGTCAACTCTTGCACAAGGAGGCTATAGCTACTTCATTACCTTTATCGATGATCACTCACGATTCGGGTATGTGTTCTTGATGAAACACAAATCTGAAACTTTTGATAAATTCAAAGAGTTCAGAAATGAAGTAGAGAAACAGCTTGGCAAAAGCATTAAGATACTTCGGTTCGATCGGGGTGGTGAATACTTAAGTCAAGAGTTTCAAGATTATCTTAGGGACAATGGGATATTGTCTCAATGGACTATGCCATATACACCACAGCATAATGGTGTATCTGAGAGGCGTAACCGAACTTTGATGGACATGGTTAGATCTATGATAAATTATGCAACTCTTCCAAAATCCTTTTGGGGCTATACGCTTAAGACAGCTGTTTACTTGCTAAACAGAGTCCCGACCAAGGTAGTCTCTACTACTTCATATGAGATGTGGAATAGTAAGAAACCTCACTTAACTCACCTTAAGATATGGGGTTGTCCTGCTTATGTGAAGCGGACTGTATCAGACAAATTGGATGCTAAGTCTGATAAATGTCTATTTATTAGATACCCTAAGGAAACAAAGGGTTACCAATTCTATCATCCCTTGGAACAAAAGGTGTTTGTTTCACGGCATGCTGTATTTCTGGAAAAAGAATTTCTTTTACAAGAAAACAATGGGAGTGGCATTGAACTTGATGAAGTTCAAGAAACTCCAATAGATATTACAGAGACACCTAGTCTAGACCCACAACCAATAACTCATAATGATGAGCTATCAGTTGAACCTAAAACAACACCACCTCTTCGTAGGTCTGATAGGACACGCAATATTCCAGAGAGATACGGATTTCCCATAAGTGAATCGAACGACGACGAACCTATCAGTTATGAAGATGTTCTGAAAAGTTCAGAAAGGGACAAATGGCTTGAAGCCATGAAATCGGAAATGGATTCCATGTACGAAAATCAAGTATGGGACTTGGTTAACCCACCTGAAGGGATTAAGCCCATAGGGTGCAAGTGGGTGTTCAAGAAGAAAACCGACATGGAAGGTAATGTTGTTACCTTTAAGGCTAGATTAGTGGCAAAAGGATATCGTCAGAAACAAGGAATTGATTATGACGAAACCTATTCGCCAGTAGCTATTCTTAAATCCATTCGGATGCTCCTAGCCATAGCAGCTCATTATGATTATGAGATATGACAAATGGATGTGAAAATAGCTTTCCTTAATGGAAACCTGCTTGAGGATGTATACATAATACAACCTGAAGGTTTCACATCGGTTGATAAAACCAAAATATGCAAGCTTCGATGATCCATATATGGACTAAAGCAAGCATCCAGGAGCTGGAACATCCGTTTTGATGAGACAATCAAAGAATTTGATTTCTCACAAAATCCAGATGAACCTTGTGTGTACAAGAAGGTTAGTGGGAGTGCAGTCGTATTCCTAGTGTTATATGTCGATAACATATTACTTATAGGAAACGATATATCAGTCTTACAGTCGGTTAAAATTTGGTTGTCCAAAACTTTCTCCATGAAAGACCTGGGAGAAGCAACCTATATCCTTGGGATTAGAATCTATAGAGATAGATCAAAACGGTTGCTTGGTCTTTCGCAGTCTACATATATAGACCGAGTGCTAAAAAGGTTTAGCATGTCGGAATCCAAGAAAGGTTACCTTCCCATCAGGCATGGGATCAACCTTTCAAAGTCTATGTGTCCGCGCATAGAAGACGAGAGGATTTGCATGAATAAGATTCCTTATGCATCCGTGATAGGATCTATCATGTATGCTATGTTATGTACTAGGCCCGATGTATCGTATGCTCTGAGCGTCACGAGCAGATACAAGTCTGATCCAGGAATGGATCATTGGGTGGCTGTCAAGACAATCCTTAAGTACTTAAGAAGAACTAAGGATGTGTTCCTAATATATGGAGAAGGAGATATGGTAATACGTGGGTATACAGATACCAGTTTCTAGACAGATAAGGATGACTCCAAATCTCAGTCTGGATACGTATTTATCTTGAACAGAGGCGCAATAAGTTGGAAGAGTTTCAAACAAGACACCGTAGCGGATTCTACCACGGAAGCAGTCTGGATCAAGAAGTTTGTCTCAAAACTTGGTGAGGTTCCAACCATTGATGAAGCAATACCGGTTTATTGCGACAACAATGGAGCTATTGCACGAGCATAGGAACCAAGGTCTCATCAGCGATCCAAACATGTGTTTCGCCGCTATCATCTGATCAGAGAGATTATAAGTAGGAATGATATACAAATTGAGAAAATTCCCACTGAAAGGAATTTAGCGGATCCTTTAACTAAGGCCTTGCCTCAAAGCAAGTTTGAGGGTCATGTTAGAGCCTGTGGTATTGGATACCATAGCGATTGGTATTAGGCCAAGTGGGAGTTTGTTAGTAATATGAGAGAAGTGTCCTAAGGCAATCGCCTTATGATTGTAATCATTTATTTTAATAAATGAATATTCACTATTTGAGTATACATGTTCGTCTATTTGATTGAGATCTTAAACTAATTTACTGAATGTCCGCAATACAATTCACAGCATGAGAGAATTTGTGATGAATTCACAACTAGTGATTATCTCTACATGTGCAATTGTGAAGTATTGAAATTGTCCCTAGTCGATGAATTGATAAATACGGACACTATCAATTCTGTGGAGACTAACATGGGTTATTCTCTAATCAGCTGATTCTCACTGGCTGGTGACATTGGGATGTCCGGAGATAAACATGGATGCTAGTTAAGGGAACTAGTTCATTGGAGTGACTAGCTGTAAGACTTCATATGGTAATCTACATATAGATATGTCAATGAAAGTTCTTACTACAGCTTAAGTACGATGTTCCTTTGACTTGCGGTGTTCAAGTCATCTTGGTCACGAAGACTTATACTTTGACATTTTAAGCAAGCATCTCTAAGGAGGTGTGGACACAGGATGGTTGGGTATAAGCCGAAGTGTCCGAAGATGTTTGAACAACCTACAAAGGATTCACCACTCCTTGCGAGGAGATGTATACCCAAGGCCTATCGTCGGATTGTTACTCGAAGCCTCTGGCCAGAGCACAACATGTTCCGAGTATGAATCTCTAGGAAACATGAGAGTAATTAGAATCCGTTGGACGAGAAAGACATTACATGGGCTAGGTGTGACGTTGTCAGCCTAGTGGGGACTGACACACATAGACCGTGTCCTGAACAAAGTGGGTATAAGATGGTGAAGGGAATGGGGAACAACTCATTATAGCTGCTGAAGGGTTTCAGAATTATTTCTGAGGTCAACCGTTGATCTTTCGATTAATTGGGGATCATGATGTACTATTAGGTGTCACTCATGATCGTTCTATAATTGGTTAATTATAGACGACCAACATAAATCGAAAGCCTATTTAGTCACACGCACTACGAGTAATCCGAGGGATTTAAAACGAGTTGAAAATTGGATTTTCCGATCAAGAGAAATAAGTCGAATCTGAATTTATCAGAGGCGCACCGGAAGCTTAAAATGGCTAAGTCTTTTGAAGGCTTATTGGACGAATTAAATAAGTTTAATTTGCAAGGAGACGGCTTGGTTTGGCCGGCCAAAGAGGGTCCCCACCCTCTTTGGTTTGGCCGGCCACAATGAGGAGGGAAACCAAATTATTTGGTTTAAATTATAAAATAAATCAAACGCGATTTGTTTTATAAAATTATGGATAAAGAAATTTATATAAAGAAATTTATATAAAGAGATTTATTTTCATGGAAAATAAAATAAACCTTGGATTGATTTATTTTATTTTATAAAATCAATTATGAATTGATTTTTTCATGATAAGAAAAATTTATATAATAAATTTCTTGTGAAAATTTATTCCATAATAAAAGGGGAGATGTGTTTGTTTTTATTATAAACTTAGTTATAATAAAACTTGGCATAACAGAATAGTTCATAGGAAAATTTATAAGATAAATTTCTTATGAAAATTTATTCCGTTAGAAGGGAGACTTGGCGATGGAGAGGCTACTATATAAAGGAACCAAGGCAAGGCTTGAATTCCAATCAAGAGATTAAGAAGCAAGCCCTCTCTCTCCTTCTCTCCCTCTACCTCCTCTAGGGCCGGCGCCCTCTCCCTCCTCTAGGGCCGGCGCCCCCTCTAGTTGCCATGAGCCACATCCACCAAGAAGGTGCCGAAGAAGAAGAAGAAGAGGGTCGCAACTCCTTCCTTCCCCGGAATCTTGATTCCGTTACTTGGTGGTTAGTTTCCATCTCTCTCTCTTGATATTCTTGTCGTGCCTTTGGAGAATCTAGTAGTTCTTGTCGGACGAAACTCGTGGCTTTGCGAAGTCATCCCGAAGAGAACTCGGCGTGGACGTGAATAGAGGCGGAGCTTCCAAGGGACGCTACGGTTGGATCTCGTCCCTTTCTATGAGTTACGTGAGGTATTAAGTAAATTAGTTTACTTTCTGCAAAATTTTAAATGTATGATCATGTCTCCACAACTTAAGGTTGCATGCTAGATACGTGGTTAAAATAATTTAAGAAATTATTTATGCTAAACCTTCCGCTGCACGTAATTAAATTTTAAAATTACGAACCCGTATCCATGTCAACATGCACCCGGTCCCAACAACTCCTACTCCAAGGCCCATGGTCCTTGACCGTTTACTTTGGGCAATTCTATATTCGATAAAACTTTTACATGTCGATAGTACAGATATAGAATTGAAAATTAACTAGCAACGCTTTCGTAATTTAATGTTTTACCGACGCCCGAGGTGGATCGAATTTCAGAGCAAAGGGTCGTCGTCGGTGCTGAAATCTCGAAGTCAAACTTTGTCGGAGCGCAGCGCTTGAGCAAAAGTGTCTGGAGCGTTGAGAGCAATGGATGTTGAAGCCTTGGGGGTGAACCCCCTTTTATAGCACCCATATGGGTGCCTGTGTCTATGGGGGCGCCTAACACGTGGCCTTCCCTGCGTGATCCCTTATCCGCAGGCTCGGTCAGTGCTTATCCATCTCCACTTGGGCGCCTGAGCTGATGGGGGCGCCCATGACCTCACGGGCGCCTGAGCTGCCTTGGTCTAGAGGCTTCGCGACTGTGATTTGGTGTTTGCCTTTACACTGGGGCGCCCATATCCTTACGGGCGCCCGAGTCCATCCGGGCGCCGTGCCCCAGTGAGGCGCCTCACTTGCAGAAGACCAGTCCTTCGATCCTGCAACTAAGGTTAGTTCCAAAACATAACAAGCAAATGTGTTTAGCCATTAGTTACAGCCGTAGCTGTCTTGGTTCTGACTTTAGGTCTCCCAAATGGAAACCTAAGTCGAACCGACACCTACTATTCCCTTGACGGGGAATGCGTCTTCCCCTACTCCTCTCAGGAGAGTTTACCTTTTGCCAACCGGTTCCTCCGGTTGGACTTTTGCACAAACCACCTGACTAGGTCTTCGTGCCCAACTTCCGGTCAGGTCTTCGGTGCCCAGCTCGTTGCCAGGACTTCTTGTCCAGTCCTCGACCAGGACTTCTTTGCCCGACTTTCGGTCAGGTCTTCTTGCCCAGTCCTCGACCAGTGCTTCTTTGCCAAGCCCATTGCCAGGACTTCTTGCCTAGCGTATCTAGGACTTTTCCTGCACACATAGTAAGCATGTTAGATCATAACACAACCATAACTTCTGAACTCTTTGCCATTATCAAAACATAGGTTTGACTTAGGTGCTGCCTGCACCAACAGATTAGACAGGAAGGTTGAGACCTTGAAAGCTAGGCTTGTTGCGAAAGGGTATACTCAGAAAGAGGGTATCGATTATGAGGAGACCTTTTCGCCAGTAGCCATGCTTAAGTCTATCTAGATTCTCTTATCTATTACAACTTATATGGACTATGAGGTATGGCAGATGGACGTCAAGACGACTTTACTTAACGGAAGTCTTGAGGAGACCATCTACATGCAGCAACCAGAAGGGTTCATTGCAAAGGGCAAAGAACATCTAGTGTGTATACTTAATCGATCCATTTATGGATTGAAGCAAACTTCAAGATCTTGGAACATCTGCTTTGATGAAGTAATCCAGTCATATGGATTTACTGAAAGCCCGGATGAGTCATGTGTATACAAAAGATGTGACGGAAACGTCGTGGTGTTTCTTGTACTTTACGTAGATGACATTTTGTTAATTGACAACAATGTCAAAGTGTTATCAGACGTAAGGGTCTGGCTATCAAAGCACTTTGATATGAAGAAATTAGGAGAAGCGGGACACATCCTTGGGATCAAAGTCATAAGGGATCACCAGAAAAGGATGTTGTGCTTATCCAAGCTTCATATGTTGACACAGTCCTATCTCGTTTTAGCATGGAAAACTCTAAGAAGGGTTTCTTAATCTTCAAGCATGGAGTTCCTCTATCCAAGGAGATGTGTCTGAAAACATCAAAGGAGATAGAGGAAATGAAGGCGGTTCCTCATGCTTCGGCAGTAGGAAGCCTCATGTATGTTATATTGTGCACGAGACCTGATATCTGTTTTGCCATGGGCATGGTTAGAAGATATCAGAGTAACCCTGGACAGGGGCATTGGACTGCGGTAAAACATATATTGAAATACCTGAGACGGACTAGGGATTATATGCTGGTTTACCGAGTAGACCAATTACTCCCTGTGGGTTATACAGACTCAGATTTCTAGTCAGATAGGGACAAGAGTAAGTCTACCTCGGGGTTTGTATTTACTTTAGGAGGTGGAGCCATTGTTTGGAGGAGTGTCAAGAAGAAATGCATAGCGGACTCCACCATGGAAGCTGAATATGTGGCAGCCTCAGAGGTAGCCAAGGAAGTTGTATGACTCAGAAACGTCATCATGGACTTGGATATAATTCCTGGTTTGCCCAGATCTATCACAATCTTTTGTGATAACAGTGGTGCAGTTGCAAACTCGAAGGAACCACGAGCACATAAGACGAGTAAACACATTGAGGGCAAGTACCACCTAATACGAGAAAACGTTAAGGGAGGAGAAGTGGCTATCGCCAAGATTGCATCAGAGGACAACCTGGCAGATCGTTTCACGAAAGCTCTTCCAGCTAGAGCTTTTGATAGGCATGTGGAGGATATGGGAGTCAGATGTATGGCAGTGAGATAACAACAATGTCTTTAAGTATAAGTGGGAGATTGTAAGATGTGTATATTAAAAGATATGAATTTCTTTATATGAACATCTTAGTTTTGAAAAGAGAATCATAACTACACTAAGTACCTGTTTATATTAGTACATACATGAAGTCCAATTACTTTGCATTGTAGATAACATAGTGTGTGGTGTCACACGGAAGATCATGTTATCAGTGTTGGGAATGGTATGGCGGGTTTCCTAAGCGAATACTCGGTCGATCCGAGAGACCTCTCCATGTCTATGGATTAAAAAATTAATCCGAATGGAGACCCGTCTCCCTACGACCATCTCGTGTCGTATCGAACGATGCAAATCACAACCCGATAAATTACCAAAATCGGCCTTGTGATTAGCTTGACCGTTCGACCGCGGAAAAGGCGACGAGTTGATTGCCGACTTTTGTATTTATGGTCGGGGTCTAGTTAGTAAATTAATGGCTATGATATGAAATCAAATTAATAAACTAACGTACACATAAAATGACGAGGTAAATGAAACAAGCACATGTATGACATAAGGACAATCAAAGGAGCATGGAAAGAGTTATACCTTTCCGATCACCTTGTGGTCTTCTACCTTATGTCCCTCCCTTCACGGACGTCATGTGGACGACGATCCACCGCGAACCGAGATCACCAAGGGCTCAAACCAATCACTTCTTCAAGCCAACCAAAACCCTATCTTCTAGGGTTTCGGCCGCCTCCTCCTTCCACCTCACACTTGCTTCATCGACCACCTCCTCTCCAAAGAGCGCCGCCGCAAGTTCCTGGAGGTAAGCAAGATCAAGAAGAAGAAGAAGATCAACTCTTCGTCTCTAAACCAAAGCCAAAACCCTCAAGCATTCCTCCTCTTACTTGTGCCGGCGCCTCCCACCTCCAAGGTTTGCCGCCGGCGTTTCACTCCACCTCCTTGGCCGATCCGATGCCAAGCTCCTCCATGGATATGGAAGGGAATAGGGTGATCAATGGAAGAAAGGAGAGAAGCCAAGCGCCTCTCCTTGTCTTGCTTCCAACCGACCACCACCACTCCAAGCCACTGGCACCCAAGACCTAGGAAAGAGAGAGCTAGAGAGGAGAGGAAAATTATGATTTTGGCTTTTGGCTTATTCGATTGTTCAACCCTTGTTTCATGATCTCCATGGGTATATATAGGGCTAAGGTAGGGACCAAGAGGAGGAGTTGGATCTTGGCCCACTAATGGATATAAACCCGATCCATTAATTAGGATTCATTCCACTAAATGATCTTAATTTAACTTTCTCACCAACCCCATATTTTCATATGGGCTACATATATTACGAGTCATCCATCCCCCGTGTTTAAGATCTCGAATGCCCGTTAATTAATTTAAATTACTGACAATTCAAATTAATTAACCTCTGATTCCTTGACTAGTACCACTCGACCTTATCATCATGCCAGATCAAATCCACCTGCATGGTTTAGCATGATGAACCTTTCGAGCTCATCAAGGGGGCATCATCAACCTGACTCACCAGGACACGGATTCCATCAATAATCAACATCACATCATATTATTAATATTAACTCCCAACTTACCGGGCCTATCGATCTAACAGAATAGATCTCGCCCTTTGGTAAATCAATGAAATAATAGTTAATAATATATGCCTGTTATTATATTAGGATTAAGGGATCGTACTCCATAATATAATCTTGAGGTCCTATCCAATTATTGAGTCAGTACAAATTGGATAACCTCAGGTTTTGGTCCTACTCAATGTACTCAAAACACACTAGTGTAATTCTATGTTCAAGATTAACCACACTTAATTACACTACAACCATTCTGATGGGTTGTCCAATTCCATCTCGGTTGTGAGCCTCTTATTTATACTAAGCACGGAACTGATAACATGATCTTCCGTGTGACACCACACACCATGTTACCTACAATGCAAAGTAATTGGACTTCATGCATGTACTAATATAAACAAGCACCTAGTGTAGTTGTGATTCTCTTTTCAAAAATTAGATGATCTCATATATATAAAAGAGCAATGCCTTTTAGTTTACACATCTAACAATCTCCCACTTATACATAAAGACTTTGCTGTCCTCAAAATGTAATACATCTGACTCCCTGATCCTCCACATGCCTAAAGCTCTCGCTATCAAGGCCTCAGTGAAAAGATCTCCCAAGTTGTCCCTTGATGTAATCTTGCCAACAACAGCTTTTCCTTTCCTGGGTGGTACTTGTGCTTTATGTGTTTACTCGCCTTATGGGCTCGTGATTCCTTCGAGTTTGCAACTGCACCATTTGTTTATCACAACAAAATATGATAGCTCTGAGCAAACTAGGAATCACATCGATGTCCATCTTGAGGTTCCTGAACCATGTAGCTTTCTTGGCTGTCTAAGAGACTGCCATCCATCCAGCTTCCATGGTGGAGTCCATCACGCAGCCGCTGCGCGACACTCCTCTAAACTATGGTTCTACCTCCTAAAAGTAAACACAAAACCCCAAGGAATACTTAAATTTGCCCCTATCCGACTGGAAATTTGTATCCATATAACCCACAGGAGATTGGTCTGTTCGGTAATCCAGCATATAGTCCTTAGTCCTTCTCAGGCACTAATATATGCTTTTACCACAATCCAATTTTCTTGGATCGAGAAGAACGATAGAGGGAGGGGGGTGAATATCGTAAAACGTTCGGATTTGTAAAAGATAATTAGCAGCGGAAATAAATAAGGTAAAACACACGTGAACACCATGATTTTACTTGGTTCAGAGTCCGGTCGGCTCTTACTCCAAGGCCCACGGTCGTTAACCGTTTACTGCGGGCAATTCTATATGTGCGTAAAAATAGTTTACAAAATGTATTACAAGAATAGTACAGTAAACTTAAAAGTAGCTCTTCGTTACCGACGTCCGGTGTAGATTGTATTTTCGGAGCAGAGGGACGTCGTCGGCACTTGTATCTCGAGTCGGGAGGTTTCTGGAGCAAAGCGCGGGAGTAGAAGAGCGTGAATGCGTTGGAAGAATTGTGTCTTCAAGCCTTGGGGTCGAGGGGCCATTTTATAGCCTCTGGGGGCGCCTGGAACGTTGGGGGCGCCCCCCCCCCCCACATGTCAATCGATCCGAGCACCTCTCGGTCAGCCGTTATCCCTTCGAGATTGGGCTGAGGTTTGACTGGGGGGCGCCCGGGACGCTAGGGGCGCCCGGGTTGACTCTATCCGCTGGCTTCTCGCTGGCTTGACTTTTATCCACTTCGTTGGCTTGAGCTCGGGGTGCCCGGGAGCACGGGGGCGCCCGGGAGCACGGGGGCGCCCCGCCCAGTTAGCTTCCGAAGCATACATTTGCTCCACATCTTTTGTATTCACCTTGGGGGCGCCCGGGACACTCCGGGCGCCCTACTCAGCTGCTGCGTCACTCCTTTGAGGCTCTCTGAGCTGCAGACACTCGTTCCTTCGGTCCTGCATCCAGGGTTAGTCCAAAATAACACAGAGCAATAATATGTTATCTTTATACAGCCTCAGCTGTCTTGGTTCTGACTTTGGGTCTCCGAAATGGAGCCCTAGGTCGAGCCGATGCCTACTGTTCCCTCGACGGAGAACGCGCCCTCACCTACTCCTCTCAGGAGAGTTTACCTTTTGCCAACCGGCTCCTCCGGTTGGACTTTTGCCCGATACACCTGACCAGGTCTTCGTGCCCACCTTCCGAGCAGGTCTTCGTGCCCACCTTCCGAGCAGGTCTTTGTGCCCACCTTCCGAGCAGGTCTTCAGTGCCCGGCTCCTTGCCAGGGCTTCGTGCCCAGTCCTCGACCAGGACTTCGTGCCCACCTTCCGAGCAGGTCTTCGGTGCCCAGCTCCTTGCAAGGGCTTCGTGCCCAGTCCTCGACCAGGGTTTCGTGCCCAGTCCTCGACTTGGGTGCTGTCTGCACCAACAATCTCTCCCTTTTTGATTTATGGCAACTCGGTTAAAAAGTTAAATTAATCAGAACAGTTAAAAATTTGTTTCCTCCCCTGGAAGGAATCTCCCTCTAGATTTTTCAAAGAGTTCGTGGGGTTTAAAAAAATTCTAAGTCTAAAGATGGAATTAATTTTTCAAACACTTTAGAACAGTTTTCAAAAGAAACATATTTTCCAAAATATGGTCGTGTAATTTTTGGAAAATTTATACTTAGAAAAATTTTTGAGAGCTTTATGTTTTGAGTACTTAAAACAATTTTTGAAAACTTAAGTTTTAAGTACTTAGGAAAATATTTTTGAAAACTTAAGTTTCAATTACTTTGGAGAATTTTTGAAAACTTAAGTTTCGAAACAAATAGATTAATTACTTTTTGAATAAAGGATAAAATTTTAAATTTAAAAAAACAAAATTTTAAAGTTTCTCTCTCCTTTCCTATCTCTCCCCCTTTGCCATATATCAAAAAATAAAGCAATATTGAAAAAAGATAAATTGTATAATTGCAGAAAGAAAATTGCTAAATTGCATAATTTGCTGTACTGAACCAATACAGGATATGAACTAAATCAAACCAATTTCAATTTTCTCTTTTAGGGTCCTGTCTAACCCAATTAGCTACTTACTAACTGTTATAAACAGTAGTTTTCGCTAGGGTTAGTCATGTTAAGTGTTCTGTTCAAGTTAGATTTTCTAAACTTGATACTCAACTTGATTACTATGTAAGTTGTATTTAGTGCCCCAATTACTGCAGATGCACTGACTTAAAGCATCTTGAATTAAGGCAAAGACCTAAGCATCTCAACCCATTCTAGGTTATCAATCAAAAGTACCCTAAGGTGCTTGTGAGATGCTGGCTTCTAGATCTATAGGTGCATGCAGTTCTAGGGTTAGGGCCTATGCTAAGTCCATTTGCGAAAAAGCCCTAGTTTTGAAGGGGGTACTTTTTTTTTAAATCAAATTAAGTCGAAAAAAATTAATTTTTTAAAAACTTTGCAAAACTAAGTAAAAGCTGATCAAGTAAAGCAGTTTTAGAATTCTTTTTTTTTTTAAATTGATTTTTCAAATCAAATAAAGCAGTAAGAAAACCAAAAGTAGAGTAAACCTATTCTACTAAGCATAATCCTAACAAATATCAGATAGTCATAAAACAGCAAATAGTCAACTCCATAAGTCAGCTGATATGAGAGAGAACCAGCACAGTCATACAAGTCAAACATGAGTCAACCCTACTGAGTAGGGGCTGTCAAATAGTCACTAGTACAATGCCACTCGAGTCTAGGAGGAGGGACCAGGATGATCAAATGAGCCCGTGTGCCAAGATCGATATAGTGCCATCATCTCGTCATATCGTGCGTCGCTAGTCTCTATATCGGCTCTGCGGGCACTCATATACTCAGTGTAATAGCCCTGATTTGCTTCCATTCCTTCAGCATGATTTGCCTCCACTTCCTCTCGGAGGCTCTGGATCTGCGACTCGAGCCGTGTCACTCTCTCGTAGAGTGTCGGTGGTGGGGGCTCGTCTATGTGCTCGCGAACCTCGACTGCCAGATCTCCGACATCGACTTCAACATCCTCATAAGAGTCGATCAGTGGTCCGGCTCGCTGGCGTCTCCACGACAAAACCCCGGTAGCCGAGACCTCTATACCAGCTAGGGAGAAATTCCTATAACCTATCTCATCGAAGTCAGTCAATGCGGCCATCTCACCCTCGGTGATGTTACGGCCGTGATAATGAAGAATGGAAGTGATGATGTGGCAATAGGGGGTGCGTACCCGCCACTGAGTGGTAACACTGGACGCATACAGGATCGTATGGAATATGTGTAATCCAATGTCAATATCAAGATGGTGGATCAGTGCATACAGAAGGAAGGTGTAAAATGGTCGCATGGTCGCGACGTCCCTAGTGGATAGTGGTAAAATGCAGCGGACCAGAACTCTGTACAGGGCGTAGTCCTGGACCTGAAGGTCAATGGACTGAAATCGTCTAGCTACGGGGAGCCTAGCTTCCCTATAGAAGTAGGAGTGGAGAGTGTCTAGAGTAATGTGACAGTAGGGAGCATCAAATGGAGGATCCCTAGGAGGATAGCAACAAAAGGTGGACTGGGAAGGTCATAGTCCAAGAAATCGATTTAGCAAAGAAGGAGTGATTGACAAGGGCATCCCTTGAACAGTAGTGACAAACATGAGATCGTTCTGTCTAACTATGTTATTATAGAATTTTGCACATAAAGATGTGTTAATTGGGTGAGTGCAGAATACTAGATTGTCTAATTGATAAAAGTTTATAACATTCATGGCTAGAGGACAAGATTGGGTGAAGAATTGTCTATTGAGATAACTAGTTTTTATAGGCTTATATGTAGTTCGAGCAAACTTATTACACAATTCTAGAGTTGGAAACCTAGGATCGGGACTCGGTTCGGTACTCGCTTGGTTTGCTCAGCGTTTTCTAAGTTGGAAGCATGCATTTAGAAGAAAGAATTTAAGGAAAAAGTAAATGCATAAGAAAATGGTAATTAATGAATTATACCGAGGGGCCGCTCGTGGAGGCATTGTCGAAGTTGAGTGAGCAAGAAGGTCACTCTGTCGCCTTGGAATGAAAGAAGTTAGAAAGGAGGATGTTTTTGGTGTGGCAAGAAGTGGAGATTCGGGTGGCCTTTTATAGGCGTTTTGGCTAGGGCGCCCGGGAGCTCCCGGGCGCCCGAGACAGGGCTTTGCTGTTCACAGTGTACAAACACTGGTTGGGGGCACCCGCAATGGCCCGGGCGCCCCGGTCAGACAGGAATAGCAGCCTTACAGCCTTTGACCGGTACTAGGGGCGCCCGAATGGTTCGAGGCGCACTGGTTAAGGTATAAAGGCAGATTTTTGCCTTGAGAGAAGTGAAAGTCTTTTGGGTGGGCGCTTGAGGAGTCACGTGCGCCCGGATTGAGTGTGGATTGGCATCTTTGTTGTCTTGTCACCATTTGACCATAGTTTAATTGGTTTGACCATGGTTTGAAATGATTTGACTATGGTTTGACTGCTTTGGCCGAGATTTGACTACTTTGACCATAGTTTGATTATTTTGACCATGGTTTGACTTCTTTGATCATGGTTTGACCATGGTTCAGGTTAATTTCGTTCTAAACTACAAGATTTACTGTTATAATAATGTAGGTATTAACTGAATTTTAATTAAGTTAATTTTTACCATCTCACCCATTCTAGAGTTGTCAATCACGTTTGCCTTATGAGTTTTGTGAGACAGGTTTTGGTAAATAGAATTATTTTGAAAAATTATGATTTATTTTGAAAAAGTCTAATTAATTTTTGAAAGCAATTGATTTGAGTTTATTTTAAAAATAATGTTTGAATCTATAATTAACTGAAAATTTATGTTAGATTCGAATTTGACAAAGAATAATTTGAATTTGAATTTTAAAAATTGGCTTCCAGGTTTTGGCGAGGCACTAGGCCTTCTTTGGCCGTAGCATTATTGGATCATCAACCCTTTCCTTGACAAAGCCTTTTAATGAAATTTCATTTTCAAAATTATTTTTTTTGAAAAATTCTGGTCTAACTAGTTTGGGTCTTGGATCGGTAGCTTCGGCTAGTTTCACCAGTCTAAAGAGACCAAGTAGAGAATACTTGACCTTATTAGAATTGGTTTCTCTAACGTACTATCATCTTACCGCCACCCAATACTATGTTATTCAAATTTCAGTTAAGTTGGTTCAGTCCTTAAACTAACCATTCCTAAGTCTAAGTATGGTAAATTGCAGAAATTAAATAAACAATCAATCATGCAAATTGCAAACAAGAATTGAATTTTATCTAGCAATAAATATTGTTTTTAATTTGGCTCCCCTTGGACTATAGCCACGATAATGGTTCGGCAAGATGTGAATCTTGTCCTTGGGGATCCAATACTAATTTGATCCAGTTTGTTTGTTCAGGTACAGTTTAGATACCCATGCCTGAACATTAGGTCTGGACTGGTTCAGTACAGCATAGTAGGATCTTTGTCTTGATTTGGTTCTATAGCCTAGTCCGGATCGATTTAGAACCGATTTCTGTTTTCCAAGAATCATGTCAAGACCCTTGGAACCAGAAGTTAATTGTTCTAAAGCTGATCTAAGATCCTTAACTTGAGTTTTCAGTGAGGAGTTCTCTTTCTCAAGTTTTTCAACTTGAGTAGAGGTTCCTTCATGAACCTTCTCAGTTAAAGATCTAGAGTCAGCTCCCTCTTTCAGGAGTTTTACTTCCTGTCGAAGGGATTCGACTCGGAGTTTAGCTTTCGCCAAGTCTCGAGAAAGATAAGAAATTAACTCATTTAACTAATTTCTAGAAAAATCACTTACCTTGATTTCACTGTCGTCTGAAAATGTTAGTCTGTCGTCATCCTGTTCCAATTCTAACTCGGTCTCGATTTCTTCTGAGGCGGTTAGCACGAGAAGGTTCGACTGTGGGACCTCTTCTTCTTCTTCGGAGGAGGACTCGTCCCACGTTGCCTGAAGTGTCTTCTTTCTTCTTGCTTTCTTGGCTTCTTTTATGTTAGGACATTTGGATTTGAAATGTCCCTTTTTATTGCACTCGAAGCAAGTCACACTTGATTTGTTCTTAGTTGATTAAGCTTGATCTTCCTTCTTTCGGCTGGCTTTTCTTCTGTTGGATTGATTCTTCAATTTCTTGTAGTAGTTCCGGGCTAGTCAGACTAGCTTAGGTCGGTCTCCTTCGTCGTCTTCTGAGTCTAAGTCTGGATCAGACTCGAGTGCAGGTTGAGGTTTCTTTTTGGATACCTTTCCAGCTTTACCTGCAATAAAGGCAATGCCTTTCTCGGCCAGGGTGCAGTTAGTCTGCTCATGCAATTCAAGTTCTGAAAATAATTTATCTAGTTTAATTTTTGAAAGGTCCCTTGAAACCTTGTATGCATCTACCATAGATGCCCACAAGGTGTTTCTCGGGAAAGTATTAAGAGCGTACCTTATCAGGTCACGGTTTTCTACCTTGTGACTGATTGTGTGTAATCCGTTCATTAGCTCCTGAATTCGGGCGTGAAGCTGAGCTACTGTTTCATTGTCGGTCATCTTGATCATGTACAACTTGTTCAGGAGGAGATCTCTCTTGCTGATTCGAGTATCTGAAGTTCCTTCGTGCAACTCGATCAGTTCCCCCACAGCTCTTTAGCACTGTTGAATGGACCCACCCGATTCAGCTCTTCTTTTGTTAAGTTGTATTGGAGGGTCTGGGTCGCTTTTGCATCAGCTTCAATCTTTCATTTAGAGCGGTATCCCACTCTGTGTAGGACTGTGATACTCCTTTAGCATTCTTTGGAATCTCTAGTCTGGACTAGATGATTATCCACATGTCCACCTGAGTTTTCAGGTGGACCTCCATTCTCCTCTTCCAGTAGGAGAAGTCCTCCCCACTGAAGAGAGGCGATCTTGTGGTGCTGAAGCCTTATTGCATGGCCATTTTATCTGAAAAGTAAACTAAAAGGAAAGAAAATATCCCAAGACTTGGTCTTGGATTAGTAGTGCGGGATAAAGAGAAATAATTATCGAGGGGTGTTGCACCAACCTCGATTAACGAGAAAACTTCGAAAAAGTAAAAGAAAAGTAATAAAGAGAATCCGAAAAATTCTCAAACTGGTGGTTGCACCAAATTTGAGCTTCCCCGCTCTGATACCACTTGTTGGATCGAGAAGAACGATAGAGGGGGGGTGAATATCGTAAAATGTTGGGATTTTTGAAAGAGAATTAGCAGCGGAAATAAATAAAGTAAAACACACACGAACACTACGATTTTACTTGGTTCAGAGTCGCGGTCGTCTCCTACTCCAAGGCACGCAGTCGTTGACTGTTTATTGCGGGCAATTCTATATGTGCGCGAAAATAGTTTACAAAATGTATTACAAGAATAGTACAGTAAACTTAAAAGCAGCTCTTCGTTACCGACGTCCGGAGTAGATTGTATTTTCGGAGCAGAGGGACGTCGTCGGCGCTTGTATCTCAAGTCGGGAGGTTTCCAGAGCAGAGCGCGGGAGTAGAAGAGCGTGAATGCGTTGGAAGAATTGTGTCTTCAAGCCTTGGGGTCGAGGGGCCTTTTTATAGCCTCTGGGGGCGCTTGGAACGTTGGGGGCGCCCCCCCCATGTGTCAACCGATCCGAGCACCTCTCGGTCAGCCGTTATCCCTTCGGGATCGGGCTGAGGTTTGACTGGGGGCGACCGGGATGCTACGGGCGCCCGGGTTGACTCTATCCGCTGGCTTCTCGTTGGCTTGACTTGTATCCACTTCGTTGGCTTGAGCTCGGGGCGCCCGGACCATCCGGGGCACCCGGGAGCATGGGGGCGCCCGGGAGCACGGGGGCACCCCGCCCAGTTAGCTTCCGAAGCATACATTTGCTCCACATCTTTTGTATTCACCTTGGGGCGCCCGGGACACTCCGGGCGCCCTACTCAGCTGCTACGTCACTCCTTTGAGGCTCTCTGAGCTGCAAACACTCGTTCCTTCGGTCCTGCATCCAGGGTTAGTCCAAAATAATACAGAGCAATAATATGTTATCTTTATACAGCCTCAGCTGTCTTGGTTCTGACTTTGGGTCTCCGAAATGGAGACCTAGGTCGAGCCGACGCCTACTGTTCCCTCGACGGGGAACGCATCCTCACCTACTCCTCTCAGGAGAGTTTACCTTTTGCCAACCGGCTCCTCCGGTTGGACTTTTGCCCGATACACCTGACTAGGTCTTTGTGCCCACCTTCCGAGCAGGTCTTCGTGCCCACCTTCCGAGCAGGTCTTCGGTGCCCGGCTCCTTGCCAGGGCTTCGTGCCCAGTCCTCGACCAGGACTTCGTGCCCAGTCCTCGACCAGGACTTCGTGTCCACCTTCCGAGCAGGTCTTCAGTGCCCAGCTCCTTGCTAGAGCTTCATGCCCAGTCCTCGACCAGGACTTCGTGCCCAGTGTACCTAGGACTTCTTTTCCTGTAAACTTAGTGAATATGTTAGATAAACATAATATCTCAACTTTTGAACCCTTTTGTCATTATCAAAACACAGGTTCGACTTGGGTGTTGTCTGCACTAACAAATTTCCTTAACCTGGGTTACTCCGATATCTACTAACCATGCCTACGACACAACAGATATCAGGTCTCGATTTTATCATTCATGAGGCTTCCTATAGCCGACGCTAAAGGAACCGCTATTCCCTGCTCTATCTCCTTTGATAATCTAAACATATCTCCTTAGATAGAGTAGCTCCACAGCTGAAAAGTATAAAACTTTTCTTGGAGGTTTCCATGCTAAAACGAGTTAAGACAGTGTCTTGTATGAAGCTTGGGATAAACACAACATCCTTCTCTGGTGATCCCTTAGAACTTTGATGCCAAGGATGCGCCCTGCTTCTCCTAAGTCCTTCATATCAACTGTTTGGACAACTATACCCTTATGTCTGATAATACTTTGTTATTATTGCCAACTAACAAAATATTATCTACGCATAGTACAAGAATACCACTACGTTTCTGTCACATTTCTTACATACACAAATCTTATCCGTCCTTTGAATAAATCCATATGACTGGATTATTTCTTCAAAGCGGATGTTCCTCGTCATAGGTCTAGGGATCATGATTCATGGTCACCAGGACCAAGTTCGAAGACTCTCCCAAGAACATGAATCCTTAGGTTGACTAACAACCCTCCCACTATGACGAGACACCACCTGTGTATCTTATGTGATACGCGGTGCAGTGACTTGTGGTATATCTTCTTGTACAGTTGGTACTAAGGTGAAACATCCCCTCTTTATTATTCAAGAACTAGTCTACTCATGGGCTTGTGGTTCATCACATATTCCTTTTCTAGGAATCAGACATTCGTGCCAACGATTACCCTCTGATCCATAGGACTATAGAACCACCTTTCGTTCTTCTAGGATAGCCTACGAACAGACGCACTTCTGTACGAGATTCCAACTTATCAATATCTCCCTTCAACACATGTTCTTGACTACCCCAAATCCGAATATGTCTTAGACTAGGCTTTCACCCAGTCCACACTTCTATGGGAGTAGAAGGTACTGACCTAGATGGTATCAAGTATGTATGCTGTCGTTTCCAGAGCATATCCCCAGAACGAATTTGGCAACACGGAGCAACTCATCATTGTCCTAACCATTTCCACAAGAGCCCTTTTCCTTCGCTTTGCTGCACCATTCTATTGGGGCGTACCGTGTGTAGTTAATTGGGATTGAATCCCAGCCTCTAATAAGTAAGTCCTAAACTTTCCTAAGAGGTACCCACCACCACGATCCGATCGTAGTGTCTTGATACTTTTACCTTGATGTTTCTCCACAACAGTCTTGAATTCTTTGAACTAATCAAAGATTCAGACTTGCGGACATCAGGTAAACGTATCCATAACTTTGAATATTCATCTCACGATGTATTCAAAGCTACCTCTATCTTGAATAGGCATAGGACCTCACAAATCAGAATGATCCGATTCTAACATATCTTTGGCTCTATACCCCTCAGCCTTGAAAGGCCTCTTGGTCGTCTTACCTTCCAAGTAAGATTCAAAGGTTGGGAAGTCTCCCACCACCAATGAACCCGAGGGCCCATCGGCTATCGACCTTTGAATCCTACTAAGGTTAATAAGACCAAGCCTTAGATGCCAATGGTATGTTTGGTTCAACTCGGAAGGAACCTTTCTCTTATTTTGATTAGATGATGAGCTATTAGCTACTATTTGCATCATGGGAGACTTTGGTTCTAATTGCTTCAATTGCTTATCCATGTTCCTAAACAGATAATCTTTCTATTCCACTTTTCACAACAAAAGTAATAGAATATCCATTATTTCAGAAACTTAACCAAAGTTCTTTCTGAAAAATTAGGTACATAAAAGTAATCTTTAAAACCAAAACTTTATTTTCCCAAATTAAAATAACTCCCACTGCAATAGTAGTCACCTCCGTAGCATATCCCATGTAGACGGAAATCTCATCCTCAGCTAGTCGTTGGGATCCTGGAACCCCTGCAATGAGTTGTAGACATGATTAGTGGCATCAGTATCTACGCACCAGGTACCGATAGATACCACTGCTAAACATGTTTCAACAACTAAGCACGAGAAAATACTTTTGTCTTGACGATGGGGATAGTACGCCTTTCAATGTCAGTCTGCTGGCTCGTTAAGCACTTGCCTTTCGGCTTCTTCACGCCAATCCGAAGTCCCTGCGATCCAGGCGCCTTCTTGTATCCACCTTGTTTCTTCTTCTTCCTGCCATTCGGCACAGAAGTAGAAACCTTTTGAGTATCCAAGGCCTGCGACCTTTGATGAAAAAACCCCTCTACCGCCTGGAGTTCTCCTAGTAGTTCCCTCAACATATACTCATGCTTATTCATGTTATAGTTGAGCCGGAACCGTTCAAAACTTCTAGGCAGAGATTGGAGTATTATATCGACCTGGGTTTCCCAGTCGATTTGTCTTCCAAGGGCCTCAATCTCATTGAGGTGGGCCATCATCTTCAGAACATTCTTCGAAGAGTACCCTTTTGTACTACACTGCAGTAAGGACAATGACTAGGTTTCTTTTATAGTCTAAGGGCCAGTAAGCTTATTTTCCTTAAGTATGGTTGCTAGTGGGTTAAAGGCATTTTGAAAATCCTAAGAATCACAACATACACTACTTTAGAAATCGAAAATAAATTGATTCCTCAAAATAATTAATTTTTGAAATCAACCAACACCCCTATACACTGAGAAATTCGCATGCCACGATGGTGTGGACGTATACGAATCCCTACATTCATAAGAGGAGGTTTTAACATCAATCTTACTATCTTGTCAACTGATAAGTGCTATTTTATTGGTTATTTCAGATGCCAAAATCCATGTTTGACCCATATTTTTCTTGCTCAATTGTGAATTTATTCTAGGTTCTAGAAATTATTGCTATTTTGGACTTAATTGCAAATCTTGATATATTTGAATTATTTGGCCACTAAATTTTTGATCTATTTTTGTAGGCATGAAAGGATCATGGACCTAGGTTATCCTGGTCAAATTTGAGTCGGAAGTGGACCCGGATCGAGTGATCAAGCTTCAGACAAATCTGAGCCGTCCAATTCAAAAACGGCTAGATCTGAGCCATCTGGGACCATCTGAGGGAATCCGAGCTAGGGTTAGGGCTGATCAAGCATTGAGGTCAAGATATGAGATTTTCATCCCAATCAAAGATCATTTAACCGTTGGATCAAGTTCAGAGGGCTCTAGACTGTCCATCCAAAGATCAGGTTGATCTGGGCATCCATTGCCAATCTGGAAGATCCGAGCTACCCCGAGGCAGATCCTGACCCTTGATCAACATCATCAAAGTTTGGTCCAGATTGGAGAAGATCCGACCGTTAGATTCATCCAAAACAATCTCAGTCGTTCATTCCTTAGTATTTAATCAAATTCTCCCCAGGTTGAATAGTGTCGCGTCTTCGCCGCAACGTCTTCATCTTCTTCAGTAGTTTAGCATTTTTCTTCATTTTTTCTTGCAATTTCTTTAGTTTTGAAGGTGTGACCACCTCATTTCAACCTTGGAACAAGACTTGGATCGTTGGGAGATAGCTTCTGTGGAGATTTCAGCTCAAATTTGCGCCGGACAGAGCTGTTTGAGGGTTTCGGCAGTTCTGTGGTCCGTTCACTTGGATCTCATCCGTGTGCCATCTCCGTCCATCTGAGCCATCTGTAGGGGTCCTCAGGTGTGCTCAGAACATCTTCAAATCATCATCGCAATCCCATTCATTGAGATCGAGGAGTTCGGATTGGATTTCCCCAGCTGAGTGCAGAGTGAGCAAAATCGATCGCAGAGACAATCTTCCAGTGATTTGCGGAGCTGAAGGGGTTCTTGGCTTGCCCTTGTGTGACGAACAAGGAGGTTTTGAGCTAAGGGAGGATTGAGGCTTAGTTTCCGTAGCTAATTTCTGTTGTTTTAGCTGTAATTTCATTTCTGCCGTTTGTTCCATTACTGAATTCGTATCAGAATGTTAGTTTCAGTTTCTTAATTGTTTTCTGCTCTAATTAGTGTTTCCATTCTGCATTCTATTAGCTAGATTACTTGTTAGTGACTAGTTGCACTTAATTTCAGTTTGCAATTCCTGTTGTTCGTATCAGTTTCTGTCCCCTGTTTTGCGTATCAATTTTTTCCATCAGCGTATCAGTTCTTTTCTTGATGTCCTTACTTTTGTATCAAGCTAGCTTAGCTTTCATCTTTTGAATCCCCCTTGAAGATTGTTTCAATTTGCATAGCAATTGATTTAGAGTTCTGAATTTGTTTTCCCAAGGCTGCGAATCAGCTTGCGTATCAGTTCTATTTCAGCATGGTTTCAGCTCATTACTTCTGAAATTTGTGTCAAGTAACATCAGCTCTTTTGAACCTCTCATGAAGTTAAATGTGTGCACTCGCTGTCAGTTGCTTGTTTGACTTCTTCTGCACTCATGTTCTGCTTCGAATTGTTGCTGCATTTATGGACAGTTTCTGCAGAAACATGAATTGTTTCTGAGCTGATTAGTCTAATTTCTGAGCATCAGTTTCTGTGTAACAATGGATTGTTTCTGAATTCATGCTTCTGCACTCTTGGTCTGCATTTGATCCATTTCTGCACATCATGTTTGGTTTCTAAATTTTAGTTTCACTTGAGTTAGTTGCTCCACTCGTTTGCTCCTGAAATTTGCCTTCGATTTGTTTGTTTCACATTCACTTGCTCCACATCAGTTGTAGATTTGCTTTCTGTATCAAGTATCAACTTAAAATGGCAGATTGTCATTTCTGAACTTTGTATCAGCCTTCTTCTTGCATATCAGCTTGTCATAGCTGAGTTGTGTTTCAGTTTCCTTTCTTGACAACATATTGTTTAGCACTCAATTATTGCATGACTTAATTCCTGAAGTTAAACCTGGTTATTAGTGTGATAGTGCACCTGAATTCTGCTTGCTTTGCATGCGGTTTGCTCAGAAATTCAGACTTCATTCCTGCATTTCAGAATACAGATGTTGTTCCTATGTCAAGAAACAATTAGCACTGATTAGTAACAAGTTGAACATGATCGTCAGTGAATTATAGCACGTGATTTCAGTTTGCTTAGCATTCAGTTTGCTTCGAATTTCAATCCTCAATTTCTGCAAATCAGTTAATAGCTTCTGCAGTTGGTGTTAATTGAAACTTAGCATTAAGTGGTTATTGCTTGCTTAACATTCGGTTGGTTTTGCATGATAATTCCTGATGTTGAACACAAGGTGTAGTGTGACATTGCATTTTGTATCAGTTGATTCCTAAAGGTTGCAGCTTTACATTAGTTGGTTAAAGTTGTCATTTGGTTAAGTTCATTAATTGCCATCACCTTGTTTAAATGTGTCCAGCTAGGTCTTCCTTTTCTTTGTATTCTCAATTCTGAATTGCAAACAAAGATCAGTTTTTATTTGAAACCCAAAAACATTTAACGACACATAAACTCGAGTTCGAATCACACAATCTCAACTAGCCCTAGGAAGAATACGACATGTGGTCCCTTTACTACGTTTTCATTCTTTGATAGCAAAAAGGGTTTCCAGCTTTTCACATATCTAAATTTTGAGACCCACATTCGTGACACCTAATTAGGGTCCATCAAAATTTTTGGCGCCGTTGCCGGGGAACTACTAGTCGAGTTTGTTTGATTTTTGCTTGTATGCTTATGGACATATCATTTGATTCTATTTTCTTTTGCTTTATCTTTTGTATACGGTTGTTGACATTTTTCTTGTTTGTTTTGTGACAGGGCTGCAAGATCAAAATGTTTTCACCAGAGGACTGTAAAGTGATCAAAAGTGCACTGTCAGAGTTAAAGTTTTGGGTGAATCATATGAACCAACAAAGATCCAACAGTCATTCATCTACTTACCAACCGTCATGTCAATAGTTTCAGCAGTAAAACCAATGTAGGGCAGCCACAATGTCAATCTTTCCAACAATTTCAGCAATAAAATCAATTTTTTCAGCCACAATTTCAGCAATTTCAGCAAGATTTTCAGCCACAATTTCAGCAATTTCAGCAAGATTTTTAGCCAAGTCTACCAAATTTCCAGCAAACTCAGATTGGGCAGCCACAATTCCAGAATTTTGAGCAACCAATTCAGTAATTCCAGCCCCAATTTCAGCAACCCTATCAACAAAACCAATCACCTTTTCAAGGAATTCAGCAAGGGTACCAAGATAATTTGAATTTCCAGCAACCATATCAATTTCCACAGCAATTTCAGCCTTGCAACCAAAATTTCCAGCCACAAAATCAGAGTTCCCAGCCCACTCATTTTCAGTTTTCACCACCACCATTTCAACCTCAGATCCAGGATTTCCAGGGCTTCAATTCTCAGTAAATTAACCATCATTCCAGCCAAATTTTTAGCAATTTAATCAGCCCATTCAATCATTTGAGCAGCCCCAACAGCTCCCATTTCAGAATGCACAGCCTACTCTTAGTCTTCAGCAGCCTTATGTTACATTTCAAGACCAACAGGAGTTCCACACTAACCAAGGAGGCTTTGACAATCCTAATGAAAATGAGGCTCAACAACAAAGGATGAAAGAGATGTTGCAACAAATTATACAAATGAATCAAATGCAAATAGAACAATTATCTTCTCAAGCTACTCAAGATTTTAAGGGGTATGATTATGCATCAACTTTGGGGAATGAAGAGGTTGTGTCAAGTTTAAACACTCCAAATGCCGAATTTCCTGAAAAATTTCCAGCATCCCATTTTCCCATTCAAAACAGCCCCGGAGTTGAATTTTCATCAGTTCAAGGTGACCCTAGTGCATAGCCAAGTCCTTCTTCAAGTGATCTTGCAAATTTGGTGGAAAAGAAGAAGAAATCATTAATGTCAGGGCACCTACAGCATGCATTCCTCCTGAAGTTCTTGTTTAAAATTCATTTCTAAATTTTTCAGCTCAAGAAGAAGATTCTGAAGCACTACAGGACCCTTCTCATCTTTTATTTTGTGATGCTAGTATTATTGATGGTCTAATTTTTCTGATATTGTTGTTGCAGATATTACAGAAGGAGCATGCATAGGAGATGATTCTACAGGTGTAGGGGATTGCACTAAGCCCCAGGGACCACCAACAGTGATGGATACATTAGAAGATTCAGAGGGCAAGCCAGAAAGTGTAGGGACTTGCATGGTGAATGCAAGAACCCAAGAATCACCTGTTCCAATTGAGTGTCCACCAGAACCTGAACCTGAAGTGGAGCATGTACTTGACCAGGAGGAGGCCACAGTTATATCTACTCTTGTAGAACCTCCAGGTATTTTTCAGCATGATCAGGTAAGTATTCTTCCTATTTCTTTGGAAAAATTTATTGAGGTACCTCAAACTGATTTTATTGTTTGTGATATACTTAGGGATGCATCTTTTGTAGAATTTGATTGTGAAAAATCGATAGAGGTACCTAGTGCTAAATTTGCTGAATATGAAGCATGTGGTGATACATATCATGAAAATGCTGAATGTGAAAAATTTTTAGAAGTGCCTAGAATTGATATCGTTTGTTGTGATGAATCTCATGATATATCTTATGCTGAAATTGATTGTGAAAGACTGATAGAGGCACCTTAAGTTGATTTCATTGGTTGTAATACATTGCTTGATACATCCTTGGTGGAAGATAATTGTGAAATTTCTATTGAAGTGCCAAAAATTGATTTCATTGTTTGTGATGAGTTTCTGGATGCATTTTTGTAGAAAATAATTGTGAAAAATTCATTGAGGTACCAAGAATTGATTTCATTGGATATGATGCAGTTTTGGATACATTTCATGCAGAGACTGATATTATTTCATTTCTTTCTTACCCTGCATGCTTGAGAGAGGTATTACATGGTTTTGCAGGTCCAGAAGACTTCTGGAGTGGGTGCTCCATCTGAACAGACTCCAACCTCCTGGAAGAACTTTCAAAAGGCATCAAGAAGGAGGAGATGATTTTACTTTAATTCGAAGCACTCCACCTCTTACATGGGTCTTGTACCTAAATCGTCTGCGGCCACCTGAACATTTTTTTGTAAAGTTCAAGTGTGGGGGAGACATGCACCATGATATAGATCAAATGAAGGAAGCTCTCTCAGCCACCCATACTCCTCCACTACCACGATGCAGGCTACTTCTTGATAGACTCCGTCCACCAGAAATAAAGGGGAGTTTGTTCTTTCTTGTATTTTCTTTCATTGCATGTTTCATTTTTATGTTTTCTAGAAGTAGAATTTTCTTTTAAATTGAGTCCTTGCTAATAAATGGAGTGAATATACCATGTTAGTCTTCTTGGACATTTGTTTCTTGCATGATTAGGAATAAATGTATCCCTTTAGGTTATCTTCATGTCAATTTAGAGTCTTTTGAAAATAAATTAAATTTGGTTGTTAAAACTTAAGGTTTGAGCTAATGGATGAATTCTTGGATGCTTGAGTACTACTTGGTTTTAAATTCTTAATTGATGATTTGAGATGAATCATTTGCACCTAGTGAGAATTAGCCTTATTTTTGTGATACACATATGTCATTGTACTCTAGAACTTGCTTAGGTTCTTTCAAAACCATATTTCAATGATTGGATCACATCTATAGAGGCTAATCAAATTGTTTACCTTTCCATATCAATTTTTGGCACTAATCATGTTTATTCTATTTTTCTTTTTTTATTTCCTACTCTTAATCACACTTTTCTATGGACTTGTTTGTTTGGGATGTTTCTTAATGCTACTTTGCCCGAGACGGACAAAGGATTAAGTGTGGGGGAGTGACTAGTGTTTTGGAAAGATTTGGTATCAAAGAGGCATTTCATATCAAAAAAAAAAAATTTTGCAATTACATGTGCCAAGAATGAGTTTGAGTGAGTTTGAATTCCAAGAATGAGCAAGAGAGATGGAAGCAATTGGAGATCTAGATTCCTTATCATACTTTGAAGATTCAAGTGGCAAGCAATGGAAAAATCTGTGCCATTTCAAAGGAAGAAAAAGTTTGTGCCAAAGTGGAAAAGAAGTGGCAAGTTGAGTATCAAGAGATGGAATCCAAAAGCAAAGAATTCAAAGAGGAACAAATTATTTCAGTAGCACTAGATTGTAATGGATATCTCCTGCCACTTATCGAATGTGAAGAAGAGAAGGAAAACAAAAGGAAAGGAATGCTGAAAAATTCAGCCATGAAAAAAAAAGAAGGAAGAGCTATAAGCAAATTGTGCCAAGTTTTAAGCTCAAATGAAACTTTATATATGTGAAGCTGCAAAGTGCTGAAAATTTGTTGAAAAGTTGTTGTCAAATCTCTGCATTCGAGCTGAAGAAGAAAAAAAAATCAGTGGGGAAATTAGTAGGGCAGTTTTGTACCAACTTCCAATTGAATGCATGAATCCTAAGTCAACCATACCTTGCTGACTTCATCCAGCTGAAAATCTGCGATGCAGTGTATCAACTTGAAGGCAATTGTGCCATGGCTGGAATCTAAACTTCTGGAATTTAAACTGAATTTGAAGAAAGGCTGATCTGAAAAAAAATCTGCAGCTGCCTCTAATGAAGTCAAAAGTGCTGATCTGAATTGAGACTAATGCAAGGGCTGCTGACAAGGATTAAGAGAGCCACCTTCACCAGCCATCAGATATTCTGAAGAGCAGCAGAGTGAAAGAATTATTGATGCACGGTAGTGAGGAAGTTAGCAATATAAAAGAAAAAGAAACAAAAATAGGGCACTAAAAAATAGTGAGGAAGCAAAGTTATCAAGCCATTAAGTGGAAGAACATTTTTCGATATCTGAATAGACCAGTAATCTTGAAAGAGGGGAACTGCAAGGTGCTGAAACAATGGAAGAACTAATTGTTGAATCTGCAGTGAAAGAAAAAAATGGTCTTGCAGATTGGTATCAACTTCAAGCTGAATTCCTGCTTCCTAACTTAGCAATGTGTAGCTGAGTTTGATCAGAACTTGTAAAGCAGTTTATTTAAAAGTTTGGAAGCCAAATTGCAAAGGAAGAGTGAACAAGATGAAGGGAAACTTGAGTAGAGACTTAGCTGCAACTTAAATCAGAAAATTCAGCAGCTGGTAATAATAAGAAAAAAAAAAAGCAAAGTTGGAACACAAAGGAGTTTGGCACATGAAATCAGTAGTGAAGATACTCTAATGAATCAAAAAAAAGAAAAAAAAAAAAAAAAAAAGCAAAGTTGGAACACAAAGGGAGTTTGGCACCATGAAATCAGTGAAGATACTCTAATCCAATCAAAGTGTACTCCAATACATTCTGATTTAACTAGAGAGAAAGAAAAAGGAAAAAGATGATGATGAGAAAAAAAAAGAGAGAAAGAAAACAAGTGGCACGCAAAAGAAAAAAATTGGCACATGGAGACCCATAGGGTTTTTCTTCATCCAAATCAAAGGCATTGTTCAAGTTTGACTTCACCACACTTTTGATATCACTAGAGGACTGTAAAGAGAAGCAAAGTACATTGGAAACATTCTTGAGCAACCAAGTCTCCCACTTCATCAATTTATTTATTTTTCTTGGCCTTCACTTCATTCTTACCATTTTCTATGTTTTCTCACTTGTTTTTGTAGATGTAGATCCTAATCATGAATAATGGTGGAGAGTAGATAACAAACAAGCCTATGGTAGTGCAAAAAGCATGTGTGTTTGAGTGAACTCCACTTTCATCATCAACTTAGAACTTAAGGAGAGAGCCACCAAAACTTCCCTTGAAAGGCTTAGTGAGTTAAATTCATCTCAATGACTCATGAAGGATGAAAAGGCTAAGTTGTTGATTTAAGGACGAGATACTAATCCATAGAGCTTAGATTTTTGAGAATTGACAACCTTAGGTAATTTCTTTTCATTTGCTTCTAATTATGCTTAGGAAAAGTCTAAGGGATACATACTTAGTAGTTTCGCGAGACGCTCAAGCTTAAGTATGGGGGAGTTGATAAGTGTTATTTTATTGATTATTTCAGATGCCAAAATCCATGTTTGACCCATGTTTTTCTTGCTCAATTGTGAATTTATTCTAGGTTCTAGAAATTATTGTTATTTTGAACTTAATTGCAAATCTTGATATATTTGAATTATTTGGCCACTAAATTTTTGATCTATTTTTGTAAGCATGAAAGGATCATGGACCTAGGTTATGCTGGGTCAAATTTGAGTCGGAAGTGGACACGGATCGAGTGATCAAACTTCAGACAAATCTGAGCCGTCCGATTCAAAAACGGCTAGATCTGAGCCATCTGGGACCATCTGAGGGAATCCGAGCTAGGGTTAGGGCTGATCAAGCACTGAGGTCAAGATCTGAGATTTTCATCCCAATCAGAGATCATTCAACCGTTGGATCAAGTTCAGAGGGCTCTAGACTGTCCATCCAAAGATCAGGTTGATCTGGGCCATCCATTGCAAATCTGGAAGATCCGAGCTACCCCGAGGTAGATCCTGACCCTTGATCAACATCGTCAAAGTTTGGTCCAGATTGGAGAAGATCTGACCGTTGGATTCAACCAAAACAATCTCAGCCGTTCATTCCTTAGTATTTAATCAAATTCTCCAGGTTGAACAGTGTCGCGTCTTCGCCGTAAGCTTTCGTCTTCTTCAACATTTTTTTCATCATTTCTTCAGTTTTTCTTCAATCCAAGGGCGCGACCTCCTCAATTCCTTCACTAGATCGAGTGCTAGATCCTTGGGAAGCTGCTGCCATTAAGATTCCAGCTCCGAATTGGCCAAAAACAGAGCCGAGTGAGGGTTTCCTCAGTTTTGCCATTGATTGCTTCGATCTTGGTTTTGTTCCATCCTTCATCCATCCGAGCTATCTGGAGGGGTTCTCTGGAGTGCTTGGTTCATCCCCACACCATCCGCGCGATTGGACAAGGCGAGATTAAAGAAATCGCATGGGTTTTCAGCTTGGATCAGAGTGTGAGCTGAATTGAATCGCAGAGGCTGTTGTCCATTGATTTGTTGAGCTTAGGGGTTCGAGGCTCACCCTTGTATGACGAGCAAGGAGTTCTTGAGCTAGGGGAGTGATTGAGGATTAGTTTACTTAGTTAAATTTCATTTTCATGGCTGTAGTTGTCGATTTCTGCAATGTGTTTCATTTGTGAACTTTTATCAGCTTTAGTTTACCTTTCCGAATTGTTTCTGCAGTAGTTAAGTTTCAATTCTGCAAGTAGATGGCTAATGAGTTTGTTTAGTGCACAATTATTTTTAATTTTAGTTTAATTCTTGTTTAATTTCTGGCGTATCAAGTTTTGTTGCGTATCAGTTTTTTTTCTCCTACGTTTTAGGTTGTTTTTTCTGCCGTTTCTGATTTTTGTATCAAGCTAGCTTTGTTTTAATCCTCTGAATTCATTTTGCAGTTTTGTTTCATTTACATAGCTATTGAATTTGATTTCTGCACTTGGTTTATTAATTGCGTATCAACTGGGTTCATTCCAGCGTATTAAGTTAGCTCCGTGTATAAACTTTCAGTTAATCAACTCTGAATTTTGTCTCAGTAAATCTAGTTTGTTTCTGAATCGTGTCTGAACACTAGTTTGGGACAATTGATCTCAGCTACATGTTAGTTTTTGCATTCAATTGGCTGCTGCAATCTTTGCATTTGTTTTCATGAAAGCCTGCATTTCATTTCTGCCTTCAAGTTGTTTCTGCACACCAGTTGGTTTCTGAATTTTTCCTTGTTCTGCACTCATTTGCTCCTGAAATTTGCATTCGATTTGTTTACCTCACATCCAATTGTTTCACATTAGTAGTTGGTTTGACTTTGCATCTAATTTGCAGTTCCTCCCTGCATTTCTGAAAATTCTGTAGCTTATTTCTGAAATTCTACAGTTTCTGCAATTCTGCAACGTTTCTGCAGTTTCCTGCAAGTTATCTGCAACGTTTCTGCAATTCCGTAGTTTCTGCAGTTTTGTTTGTGTCAAATTATCTGAATTTCTTTCCAAGCATTGGTTTATGCACTTGATCTCAGTTTGTCTTGTGAATTTCTGAATTAAACTTGTCCCTGTTTTGATCAGTTTTTCGAATTCTGACTTTCTCCATTTATCCCTGATTTCCTGCATTCATTCACGGATGACACTTCTCTAATGGATGTATCTTTCAAGTTGAATTGATCAATCCAATTCGGAGATTGTCCAATGATAGTTCTGTAGCTAGTTCCAATCTTTGGCACATCAATTGCTCTCATCTTGGTATCAAGTTTGTTAAATTGCTTGCACTTTGTATCAAGTGAAATTTTGGCACGGTTTTTGTATTAGTGTGGTTTTAGATTGCTTGCATTTGGTCTGTCTTGAATTTGATTTGTTGCTTCATTGCTTAGCATTTGATTTGCCTTTGAATCAGATCCGTTCTCCAAATTAGGCTAAGTTGCAATTAAGCTCCAAATTGTTTGAGTTCATTGGTTGAATTACTTGGTTAAGTTTTTATCCCTTTCATTGAGTTTTCATTCGAATTGCAACCAAACCCATATTTTATTTGAAACCCAAAAATAATCAACGACACCTAAGCTTGAGCTCGAATCAAACACCCTCAACTAGCCCTAGGAAAAATACGACCTGTGGCCCCTTTACTACGTTTTCATTCTTTGATAGCAAAAAGGGTTTCCAGCTTTTCACACATCTAAATTTTGAGACTCACATTCGTGACAGCTCATTTGGGTCCACACTATTCGCCAATAGCTATGCTTAAATCCATTCGGATGCTCCTGGCCATAACAGCTCATTATGATTATGAGATATGGCAAATGGATGTGAAAACAGCTTTCCTTAATGGAAACCTGCTTGAGGATGTATACATGATACAACCTGAAGGTTTCACATCGGTTAATAAAACCAAAGTATGTAAGCTTCGACGATCCATATATGAATTAAAGCAAGCATCCAGGAGCTGAAACATCCGTTTTGATGAGACAATCAAAGAGTTTGATTTCTCACAAAATCCTGACGAACCTTGTGTGTATAAGAAGGTTAGTGAGAGTGCAGTCGTATTCCTAGTGTTATATGTCGATGACATATTACTTATAGGAAACAATATATCAGTCTTACAGTCAGTTAAAATTTGGTTGTCCAAAACTTTCTCCATGAAAGACCTGGGAGAAGCAACCTATATCCTTGGTATTAGAATCTATAGAGATAGATCAAAACGATTGCTTGGTCTTTCGCAGTCTACATATATAGACCGAGTGCTAGAAAGGTTTAGCATGTCAGAATCCAAGAATGGTTACCTTCCCATCAGGCATGGGATCAACCTTTCGAAGTCTATGTGTCCGCCATAGGATCTATCATGTATGCTATGTTATGTACTAGGCCCGATGTATCGTATGCTCTGAGTGTCACAAGCAGATACCAGTCTGATCCAGGAATGGATCATTGGGCGGCTGTCAAGACAATCCTCAAGTACTTAAGAAGAACTAAGGATGTGTTCCTAATATATGGAGAAGGTGATATGGTAATACGTGGGTATACAGATGCCAGTTTCCAGACAGATAAGGATGACTCCAAATCTCAGTCCGGATACGTATTTATTTTGAATGGAGGCGTAATAAGTTGGAAGAGTTCCAAGCAAGACACCGTAGTGGATTCTACCATGGAAACGGAATACATTACAGCTTCGGAAGCAGCAAAGGAAGCAGTCTGGATCAAGAAGTTTGTCTCAGAACTTGGTGTGGTTCCAACCATTGATGAAGCAATACCGGTTTACTGCGACAACAATGGAGCTATTGCACAAGCAAAGGAACCAAGTTCTCATCAGCGATCCAAACATGTGCTTTGCCGCTATCATCTTATCAGTGAGATTATAAGTAGGAATGATATACAAATTGAGAAAATTCCCACTGAAAGGAATTTAGCGGATCCTTTAACTAAGGCCTTGCCTCAAAGCAAGTTTGAGGGTCATGTTAGAGCCTGTGGTATTGGATACCGTAGCGATTGACATTAGGCCAAGTGGGAGTTTGTTAGTGATATGAGAAAAATGTCCTAAGGCGCCTTATGATTGTAATCATTTATTTTAATAAATGAATATTCACTATTTAAGTATACATGTTTATGTATTTGATTGAGATCTTAAACTCATTTACTGAATGTCCGCAATACAATTCACAGCATGAGAGAATTTGTGATGAATTCACAACTAGTGATTATCTCTACATGTGCAATTGTGAAGTATTGAAATTGTCCCTAGTCGATGAATTGATAAATACGGACACTATCAATTCTGTTGAGACTAGCATGGGTTATTCTCTAATCACCTGATTCTCACTGGCTGGTGACATTGGGATGTCCGGAGATAAACATGAATGCTAGTTAAGGGAACTAGTTCATTAGAGTGACTAGCTATAAAACTTCATATGGTAGTCTACATATAGATATGTCAATGAAGTTCTTACTACAACTTAAGTGTGATGTTCCTTTGATTTACGGTATTCAAGTCATCTTGGTCATGGAGACTTATACTTTGACATCTTAAGCAAGCATCTCCAAGGAGGCGTGGACCCAGGATGATTGGGTATAAGCCGAAGTACCCGAGGATGTTTGAACAGCCTACAAAGGATTCACCACTCCTTGCGAGGAGATGTATACCCAAGGCCTATCGTCGGATTGTTACTCGAAGCCTCTGGCCAGAGTATGACATGTTCAGAGTATGAATCTCTTAAATACATGAGATTAATTAGAATCCGTGGGACGAAAAAACGTTACTTGGGCTAGGTGTGACGTAGTCAGCCTAGTGGGGACTGACACACATAGACCATGTCCTAAACCAAGTGGGTATAAGATGGTGAAGGGAATGGGGCACGATTCATTATAGCTGCTGAAGGGTTTCAGAATTGTTTCTGAGGTCAACCGTCGATCTTTCGATTAATTGTGGATCATGATGTACTACTAGGTGCCACTGATGATCGTTTTATAGTTGATTAATTATAGACGACCAACATAAATCGAAAGCCTATTTAGTCACACACACCACGAGTAATCTGAGGGATTTAAAATGAGTTGAAAATTAGATTTTCCAATCAAGAGAGATTAGGTTTGGTTAAGCCAAACGATAAGTCGAATCTGAATTTTTCAGAGACGCATCGGAAGCGTAAAATGGCTAAGTCTTTTGAACACTTAATAGATGAATTAAATAAGTTTAATTAATTGGGACGTGACTTGGATGGGCCGGCCAAAGAGGGTCTCCATCCTCTTTGCTTGGCTGGCCACAACAAAGGTAGAGAACCATGTTTTTGGTTCAATTTATAAAATAAACCAAGTGTGGTTTGTTATATAAAATTATGGATGATATAAATTTTTATATAATAAACCAAGGTTTGGTTTATTTTTCATGGAAATTAAAATGAACCATGGATTGGTTTATTTTATTTTATAAAATCAATCATGGACTGATTTACCATGATAAGAAAATTTATTCCATAAGAAAAAAAAGGAGACTTGGTCGATTTTATCATGAATTAAAATATGATAAAACTTGGCATGATGGAATAAGTTTCTTTTTTGAGAGGCTTGATGGTTGAGAGGCAACTATATAAAGGACCCAAGGCAAGGCTTGGAAAATAATTGAAGTATTCTTGCCTGGGCTCTCTCCCTCTCCTCCCTTCTTCCTCTTGGCCGGCCACAAGTTTCTTCTCCCTTCTTCTTACCGTGAGCACAAGGAGAAGCACCGAGGCGACGAAGTTCTTCCGTTGGGACGATCTTCCTCTCTTGCCATCATCACCTTGGGATTGGGCGCAAGTCATCTTCCTCCTTCTCGCCGGAATTGTGATTCCGGCCAACCTTGGTAGTGAGTTTTTCGATGTGATTACTTCTCTCTTGGTTTTTCTTGTCGCGTTCTCGGAGAATCTAGTAGTTCTCGAGAACACGAAACTCGTGACTTTGCGAAGTCATCCCGAAGATACTCGTCGTGGACGCGAATAGAGGCAGAGCTTCCAAGGGACGCTTACGGTTGGATCTCGTCCCTTCCTTCGAGTTACGCGAGGTAATACGTAAATTAGTTTATGTTTATGCAAAATTATAAATATATGATCATGTCTACACAAGATAAAGTTGCATGCTTAGATGTGTGGTTAAATAATTTGAGAAATTATTTATGCTAGACCTTCCGCTGCACGTAATTAATTTTAAATTTACGAACCCACATCCATGTCAACATGCACCCGGTCCCAACAAAATCACAGTATAAGACATACGCATTTAAAATATACCATGACATTGTTACTAATTTTTAATCACTTGATATTATTTTGAATCAACTCAATTAACATTTTATAAGTTTTCATCACTAGACTCCATTGGTACATTAACCTCCTCACTACTGGACATCTCTCCATCATATATTTTCTTGTAAGTGACATTAACATCTACAAATAATTATAATGTGGATTGTATTTCTTAATCAACTGAGTGTATCTCGACTTCTTCATTTTGATATGCATCATGATTTTTAGACCGTTATGGTGTTCAAAATTTCTATGGTTGACTGAGGATTTATTTGACATACTTCTAACCATTCACTACTTATTTTTCTCTTCATTGGATACTGAAGATAGAATACTTATCCAGCTTGTACCACGAAGATAAAAGACTCAAACTTGTTGAATCATTTGTTTGTGTTAACCGAAACTAACTTGTAGAAATGATGTATTCTAGTACCTATTCTTGAAGTTGGATCTGTTGAGGCAATCGACCATAGAATGATTGGAAAATCATGGTTTTGATGTGTGTGTGTGAATATGTTTATGATTAGGGTGTTATGTTGTATTTGATATGTGTGATTGAGTTTGCAGGACTTGGAGAATCACACATGGTGAACATATCCGAGGGACGAGAGACGAGGGAGGAGAACTCCATGGGCAAGCCGGGAAGTGGACTTCAAGGGCACACATGAAGGGTGGCATGGAGGCAAACCAAGGGAAGGCTTGTGTGCGCATCCGAGGGACGAGAGCCAGAGGAAGATGACTTCAAGGGGCGAGACAAGGGAGTGAACCTGAAGGCACACGTGAAGGAGAAAGTTTAGAGTGGCTGAAACTGAGCTGAGAGGCAGGGCAATCGATTGGCCAGAGGGCAGTCGACTGCCAAAACTCACAGAGAGTTTTCAGCCTCGGACCAGTCGACTGCCCCAGGGGCAGTCGACTGGTAACACCCCAAAACTAGCCATTGGCTAACAATTAATGCTAGACCAGTCGACTGCCCCAGGGGCAGTCGACTGGTGTGGGTCTGGACAGCCTGCGAGGGTGTCCTGTTCTCTTATAAAAAGAGGACCTTTTTGCACGTGAACGGTACAGTTTCATACTGTAATGAAGTGCTGCTCGTGCAAAAAGTCTTCTCATCTTCCTCTCTCTCCAATCATTGTATTCTGTAAAGAGGAAGACAACACCACTGTAAAGGATTCTGCACCTGAAGGAGATTTTTCATAGTGGAGGTGGAGTACGTGCGTGGATCCTTGGATTAGTCACCCATTTGGGTGGATACCATGTAAATTCTGATTGTTAGCATTGTTCTTTCTTGTCCTTTGCATATTATTGTTTCCGCTGCGCTAACAATCTGTTGGGACCGGGTGCATGTTGACAAGGATACGAGTTTGTAAAATTTTAAATTTTTACGTGCAACGGAAGAATTTGCATAAAATAATTTCCTAAATTATTTTAACTTCATATCTAGCATGCAACCTTATAGTGTGTTGACATAATCATAAAATAAAACTTTGCGAAAAAGTAAACTAATTTACATTATACCTCTCGTAACTCGAAGTAAGGGACGAGATCCAACCGTAGCGTCCCTTGGAAGCTCCGCCTTTATTCGCGTCCACGCCGAGTTCTCTTCGGGATGACTTCGTAAAGTCATGAGTTTTGTGCCGACGAGAACTACTAGATTGTCTATAGGCACAACAAGAAAGATTAAGAGAGGAAAGGGAAACTAACCACCAAGAAAACGGAATCGAATTCCGGGAAGAGAGGAGTTGATATCCGCTTCTTCTTCTTCTTGTTTCGTTTCTCCTTCTTCTTGAAGCTCACGGCAACCTTGCTTGGTGTTGATAGGGTGCACCGGCCCTAGCAAGGAAGGTGGAAGCTGGCCCTAATTCTCCAAGAAGGGCGCCGGCCCTAAGGGAAAGGAGAGGGAGAAGAGAATAAGAGAGAGAGGGAGAGGATTAACTCTTAATCAACTCAATTAGCTTAGGAATTAAAGGCTTCCCTTTGGTTCCTTATATAGTTGCTTCTCCCTTGCCAAGTCTCCTCTTAACGGAATTAGTTATCATAAGAATTTTATCTTATAAAATTTCTCATGACTTATTCCGTAATGCTTAGTTTTATTATAACTAATTTATAATAAAACAAATTCTTTTTCTCTTTAAATTATGGAATAAATTTTATAAGAAATTTATAAACTTTCTTATTATGGAAAAATCAATTCATAATTGATTTTATAAAATTAAAATAAACCAATCCATGGATTATTTTAACTTCCATAAAAGAATAAATTTCTATAAATTTATTTTATATAAATTTCTTTATACAAATTTATTTATCCATAATTTATAAAATAAATCGCGGTAGATCTATTTTATTAATTAAACCAAAATCAATTGGTTTTCTCCCTTTAATGTGGCCGGCCATCCAAGGAGGGTTAGCACCCTCTTTGGCCGGCCAAACCAACCCGAACCGGTCGCGAATTAAACTCATTTAATTCGCCCAATAAGCCTTCAAAAGACTTAGCCATCTTTAGCTTCCATTGCACCTCTGATTAACTCAGATTCGACTTATTTCTCTTGATCGGAAAATTTAATTTTCAACTCGTTTTAAATCCCTCGGATTACTCGTAGTGCGTGTGACTAAATAGGCTTTCGATTTATGTTGGCCGTCTATAATTAACCCATTAATTATAGAACGATCATGAGTGGCACCTAGTAGTACATCATGATACCCAATTAATCGAAAGATCAACGGTTTGACCTCAGAAGTAATTCCGAAACCCTTCAGCAGCTCTAATGAATTGTGCCCCATTCCCTTCACCACCTTATACCCACTTGGTTCAGGACACGGTCTATGGTGTCAGTCCCCACTAGGCTGACTACGTCACACCTAGCCCAAGTAGTGTCTTTCTCGTCCTTTGGATTTCTAATTATTCTCATGTATTTAAGAGACTCGCACTCTAAACATGATATACTCTGGCCAGAGGTTTTGAGTAACAATCCGACGATAGGCCTGGGTATACAACTCCTCGCAAGGAGTGGTGAATCCTTTGTAGGCTGTTCAAACATCTTCGGGCACTTCGGGTTATACCCAATCATCCTGGGTCCACACCTCCTTGGAGATGCTTGCTTAAGATGTTAAAGTATAAGTCTCCATGACCAAGATGACTTGAACACCGCAAGTCAAAGGAACATCGCACTTAAGCTGCAGTAAGAACTTCATTGACATATCTACATGTAGATTCCCATATGAAGTCTTACAGCTAGTCACTCCAATGAACTAGTTCCCTTAACTAGCATCCATGTTTATCTCCGGACATCCCAATGTCACCAGCTAGTGAGAATCAGCTGATTAGAAAATAACCCATGCTAGTCTCAACAGAATTGATAGTGTCCGTTTTTATCAATTCATCGACTAGGGATAATTTCAATACTTCACAATTGGACATTAGAGATAATCACTAGTTGTGATCCCATCACAAATTCTCTTATGCTGTGAGTTGTATTGCGGACATTCAGTAGATGAGTTTAAGATCCCAATCAAATACACAAAACATGTATACTCAAATAGTGAATTATCATTTATTAATATAAATGTTTACATCATAAGGCGATTGCCTTAGGACACTTCTCTCATATCACTAACAAACTCCCACTTGGCCTAATGCCAATTGCTACGGTATCCAATACCACAGGCTCTAACATGACCCTCAAACTTGCTTTGAGGCAAGGCCTTAGTTAAAGGATCCGCTATATTCCTTTCAGTGGGAACTCTCTCAATTTGTATGTCATTCCTACTTATAATCTCTCTGATCACATGATAGCGTCGAAGCACGTGTTTGGATCGCTGATGAGACCTTGGTTCCTTCGCTTGTGCAATAGCTCCATTGTTGTCGCAGTATACCGGCACTGCTTCATCAATGGTTGGAACCACGCCAAGTTCGGAGACAAACTTCTTGATCCAGACTGCTTCCTTTGCTTCTTCCGAAGCTGCGATATATTCCGCTTCCGTGGTAGAATCCGCTACGGTGTCTTGTTTGGAACTCTTCCAACTTACTGCGCCTCCATTCAAAGTAAATATGTATCCAGACTGTGATTTGGAGTCATCCTTATCTGTCTGGAAACTGGCATCTGTATACCCACGTATTATCAAATCTCCTTCTCCATATATTAGAAATACATCCTTAGTTCTTCTTAAGTACTTAAGGATTGTCTTAACAGCCGCCCAATGATCTATTCCTGGATCCGACTAGTATCTGCTTGTGACGCTCAAAGCATACGATACATCGGGCCTAGTACATAACATAGCATACATGATAGATCCTATTGCGGATGCATAGGGAATCTTATTCATGCTAATCCTCTCGTCTTCTGTGCGCGGACACATAGACTTCGAAAGGTTGATCCCATGCCTGATGGGAAGGTAACCTTTCTTGGATTCCGACATGCTAAACCTTTTCAGCACTCGGTCTATATATGTAGACTGCGAAAGACCAAGCAACCGTTTTGATCTATCTCTATAGATTCTAATCCCAAGGATATAGGTTGCTTCTCCCAGGTCTTTCATGGAGAAAGTTTTGGACAACCAAATTTTAACTGTCTGTAAAACTGATATATCGTTTCCTATAAGTAATATGTCATCGACATATAATACTAGGAATACGACTGCACTCCCACTAACCTTCTTGTACACACAAGGTTCGTCAGGATTTTGTGAGAAATCAAACTCTTTGATTGTCTCATCAAAACGGATGTTCCAGCTCCTAGATGCTTGCTTCAATCCATATATGGATCGTCGAAGCTTGCACACTTTGGTTTTATCAACCGATGTGAAACCTTCAGGTTGTATCATGTATACATCCTCAAGCAGGTTTCCGTTAAGGAAAGCTGTTTTCACATCCATTTGCCATATCTCATAATCATAATAAGCTGCTATGGCTAGGAGCATCCGAATGGATTTAAGCATAACTACTGGCGAATAGGTTTCGTCATAATCAATTCCTTATTTTTGACGATATCCTTTTGCCACTAATCTAGCCTTAAAGGTAACAACATTACCTTCTATGTCGGTTTTCTTCTTGAAAACCCATTTGCACCCTATGGGCTTAATCCCTTCAGGTGGGTTAACCAAGTCCCATACTTGATTTTCGTACATGGAATCCATTTCCGACTTCATGGCCTCAAGCCATTTGTCCCTTTCTGAATTTTTCAAAACATCTTCATAACTAATAGGTTCGTCATCGCTTATGAGTAACACGTCGTTCGATTCACTTATGAGAAATCCGTATCTCTCTGGAATATTGCGTGTCCTATCAGACCTACGAAGAGGTGGTGTTGTTTTAGGTTCAACTGATAGCTCATCACTATGAATTATCGGTTGTGGGCCTAGACTAGGTGTCTCTGTAATGTCTATTGGAGTTTCTTGAACTTCATCAAGTTCAATGCCACTCCCACTATTTTCTTGTAAAAGAAACTCTTTCTCTAGAAATACAGCATGCCTTGAAACAAACACCTTTTGTTCCACGGGATGATAGAATTGGTAACCCTTCGTTTCCTTAGGGTATCCAATAAATAGACATTTATCAGACTTAGCATCCAATTTGTCTGATACAACCCGCTTCACATAAGCAGGACAACCCCATATTTTAAGGTGAGTTAAGTGAGGTTTCTTACTATTCCAATCTCATATGGAGTAGTAGAGACTATCTTGGTCGGGACTCTGTTTAGCAAGTAAACAGCTGTCTTAAGTGCATAGCCCCAAAAGGATTTTGGAAGAGTTGCATGATTCATCATAGACCTAACCATGTCCATCAAGGTTCGGTTGCGCCTCTCAGATACACCATTATGCTGTGGTGTATACGGCGGAGTCCATTGGGACAATATCCCATTGTCCCTTAGATAATCTTGAAACTCTTGACTTAAGTATTCACCACCTCGATCGGATCGAAGTATCTTAATACTTTTGCCAAGCTGTTTCTCTACTTCATTTCTGAACTCTTTGAATTTCTCAAAGGCTTCAGATTTGTGTTTCATCAAGAACACATACCCGAATCGTGAGTGATCATCGATAAAGGTGATGAAGTAGCTATAGCCTCCTTGTGCAAGAGTTGACATTGGTCCACATACATCAGTATGTATTAGACCAAGCAATTCTCCCACTGGATTACCTTTTCCGGAAAAGGGTAATTTGGTCATCTTGCCTTTTAAGCATGATTCGCATGTATCAAATGAACCGGGTTCAAATGATTCCAAAATTCCACATCGGTGTAATTCGGTCATGCGTTTCTTACTTATATGGCCAAGACGACAATGCCACGTGTAGGAGTCTATTCGATTATCTATTCGAGCACGTTTGTTGCTAACTTCGATATTGAAAACGTCACTGGATAAATCTAACGTGTAGATGCCATTGCACAAAGTTCCATTCCCATAAAGAACGCCATTTAAAGTTATGTAACAACAATTGTTACTAAAGTTAAATGATAACCTTTTCATTCAAACATGAAATAGATACAATGTTCTTTATTAACGAAGGAACGAAATAACAATTATCCAATTCTAAGACACGTCCAGTGGGAGCTTTAGCAAATATGTTCCGATGGCAACAGCAGCAATCTTTGCTCCATTTCCAACTCGCAAATTGCTTCTCCTTGACGAGTCTTCTTCTATTCCTTAGCCCCTTTATGTCATTACATATATGTGAGCCACACCCAGTATCAAGTACCCAGGTATTTGAGAAAATAGAGTGACATTCAATAACGAAGATACCTGAAGAGGATGGGGCATCGGATGCCATATTCTTCAAGGACTCAAGATAAACCTTGCAGTTTCTTCGCCAGTGACCCTCCTTGCCACAATGATGGCAAGTTCCTTTTGGTTTCTTTTCAGTCTTTTTGTCCTTTTTCTTTTTTTCCTTTATTCTGTTCTTTGGCCTTCCTCTTAGAACCTTTCTTCGAGGAACCAACTAACAGTACCGTCTTTTGATCCTGCTTCACAGAAGGCTCTACAGTCTTCAGCAGGTTGAGCAACTCAGGTATTGCAAAACCGAGTGTGCTCAGTCGCTCAATGTACCCCAACATCTTTAACACAAACTGCGAGGCAGAAGTGCCTTCCTGCATCTTAGTGGTGAAGAGGAGTCTGGAGACTTCGAACCTTTCAGATCTCGCCAGCTCTTCAAACAACTAATGAAGATGGAAGATGATGGTATAAGCATCCATATGCTCATGCTGCTTTTGCAGCTCAGGTACCATAGAGGCTAGCATAATGCAACTCGCAAGTTCAGAATGGTCAATGTTTCTGATAGGCCACAATTGGTCTGGAGTTGCATTTTCTGGAGGACGGTAGGAAGTTGATCTTCAAGGACATAAGCAAGCTTCTCTGCCTTGAGGACTATCCTCAGTTTCGAAGCCAGTCCATGAAGTTTGGCCCAGTAGTTTATTGGTGTCCAAAATGGAACGCAATTTAGAGAAGACATGATCGAGTGATTATCCTAGAAATACAAATTGAGCTTATGTGAGAAGATTGATAAAGAATGTATCAATATACATTAATAAAATCCTATTTATTTTTCAAATTGAATAACCCTTTTATCAATTCGGGAGATCGTAGGAACATCTCCAAATAGGTTGATATCCAACCATAGATAAGAACAACCATGGCTGTGGCCATCAAGTTTTTCTTAGCTATGAAGGTAGGTAATTATACCGATTACATATCACATATATGTAACTATCACTTTATGCTATCAACTAATTGAATGTTTGCATAAATCATTGGGTTGTTAACTCATTAACAAGTATGTATCATATACATAGCACCCAACTGCACCTCTCTTTACATCGACCTTGGCTGTGGCACAACAAATCGATGCTCCAAGCTTAAGGCTGACCCATAATCAAGAAATAGTTTTAATATGGTTGGAGCTCATTCAACCGCTTAGTCAGGCTTGGATGTGTCCAACAACCAAAACTAAGGATTGACCTCTGACTCCAACTATATTATTCATAAACTAATTCCATGGTTTGAACATGTTGAGGTTCAAGTCGGGCATGGATGTGTCCATCAACCCAACGAGAAACAAAACTCCGATTCTAACCATATTAATGGAAGGTGTTGCCTTAATATTTTGTAAGGGGTTTTGGGTCTCATCTTTTCTAAGCACATTCATGACATATGTCATGACTAACGATTTCCTTAATAAAGTATGTATGTGACTTAATTATCAAGTTCATTAATTGAATTAGGAACCGGATTTCCTAATTCAATTTCATACTTTATTAAAGGAATTGTTTTGGGAAACAATTTCCTAAATTGTCATAATTAATTTCGGAAATAATATGTTCAAGACTTTGATTTCTCTAAATCAAACTTATTAAATTAAGAGACAATTCCCTTAATTCAACCACATATTATTTTCATGAAAATCTCATTTAAGAAACTCTATAGGAAACCATTTTCCTAATTAATTTTGGAGACAACAATATGTAAGAGCATCACCTCTTAAACATATTTTATTCATGGATTTAATTAATTACAACAAATCATTTTCTAAGGGTGGCTCCCCGAGGCTCAGATACCCAAAGAAAAATAATTTGTCGTAAATCCAATTGGACGGCTCCCGAGGCTCAATCCAAATCAAACATGACAATTTCAATTAAAAATTGGGAAATTAAATTACAACAACTAGCTTTAAATTGGATGGCTCCCCGAGGCTCAATCCAAAATAAAGAATTTTGTTGTCAATTTATAGACCAATTCAAATTTAATTGTCAATTAACTGTCCATGAATTTGTCTAGACTTTCTTAAAAGAAAGTGCCCAAAATTGCGAGATTTCAAAAATAGGTTTTCAGAATAATTGTAAGTTTCTGGTACAAAGAAAACTTACATATTTCCAAAATTGGAAAATTTCTAAAATAGAAAAATTTCCAAAATTGGAAAGTTTCCAAAGATGGGAAGTTTTCACAATTATTATAAAATTTTAGAAACTAGGAAATTTCAAACGTTTGCGAAATTTCATGAGGATTTCCAAACTTTGAAATTCCTAAATCTAAAATTATTATAATTGGAAAGTTTCCATAATTGAAAATTTTTTTCCAAAATTGAGATTATGACAAAGTTTTCCGCAAAACAATTTTATGAATATGTCGAACACTAACCGACTCTGATACCACTGTTGGGACCGGGTGCATGTTGACAAGGATACGAGTTCGTAAAATTTTAAATTTTTACGTGCAACGGAAGAATTTGCATAAAATAATTTCCTAAATTATTTTAACTTCGTATCTAGCATGCAACCTTATAGTGTGTTGACATAATCATAAAATAAAACTTTGCGGAAAAGTAAACTAATTTACATTATACCTCTCGTAACTCGAAGTAAGGGACGAGATCCAACCGTAGCGTCCCTTGGAAGCTCCGCCTCTATTCGCGTCCACGCCGAGTTCTCTTCGGGATGACTTCGCAAAGTCACGAG